>JZLH01S0115043.1:6794-19600 GCA_001188425.1 Eucidaris tribuloides | reverse complement strand
CCGATATTTGCAAATAAATGTACGATATTGCAAAGTTAGTCATGAATATTGGCGAGGATATTCACGACTGAAATATGCGATAGTCGTGAATATTGGCGCCAATATTTGCAACTAAATGTACGATATTGCAAAGTTAGTCGTGAATATTGGCGAGGATATTCACGATTTACGATGTCCCTTCAGGGCCACCATAGTATCACCCGCTGTCGTCCGTTATATGAGGTGCTAATACAGACACATTTATCTGTATGTCCGTGCTTTATGACATGGTCGACGAAGGGGGACTGGGGAGCGGACAACCCTCAAGATGTCTCACTTGCCCAACGTGCCCCCACGAAGAATCCCTCGTTATGATGAAAACATGTACAACCACATCATGATTCCTTGTTCCCCACCAAAAATCTAGGCCACCCCTGTGCCCCCACGGACAAAAATCCTTGCTACGCCACTGGCGCATATGTCACGAACTTGTGATTTGCTGCTGTATGTACACAGTCAACCAGGGGCAGCACGTATAGGTTTAACCACTCCCGCGTCAGTCTGTATTTTTCTCCCCATCTATCACGTCGATGTAATTATGTACATTATTATCTGTCTGTCTGTCTGTCTGTTTGTCTGTTCAGGTCATCGTATATGGTCCGTCTCGTCCAAATTCCCCCGAGGCTATTTAACTCGACATCTAGGTTTACAAATAAAATGGCAGATGATAATGAACTTTCAATGTGGATGATTAAGACGATTCGCAACGGCCCCAGGCGGGGGAACGACGGCGATGCATGCCGACCGCTGACGCATGAAGATCTTGTTCATCTCCGACGAGGAGCATGAAGTGTTGATGCAGAATGTCCAAACTGGATGATTTCGTTTATTCTGTCATAAATTACGACGATTAGTCATTATAATCACCAGGAGCACTGGCATATAGCATCTACAAATTTATTGTGCATATATCGCTTTGACCAAAAAGGGGACCTTCGGCAGTGGTGTAGTCTGAATTTCAGACTCCGCCCTGCCAAGCAGGGCCCGTCCGCGCAGTGGACAGGTTTGGCTGTTGATTCCAGAATAATGGTCTGGCAGTCAAACTAGCAGTGGAGTGGATCTATGTATTCCTAAAACGAGGTATAGGCCCACAGTAATCAGCCCTATCGTTTATTGTATGGGGCAAACGAAACCTGACGAGAAAAACAAACTAACAAAGAAAAAAGACAAAAAACAACAATAACAGATCAAAACAAGAACAAAATGAAACAGACACAAAAATCAATTAAACATAATGCATAACCAAACCAAATCTGATATAAGGAACAACAAGAACAGCACCTACAAAAGGGCACCACTGCTTATATTCAAGAATGGTATTAATCTGTCATGGTTTTCTATGTATATTAGATTTTTTTTTAATAAATGGAAGTAACGCCAGCTTTTGAGTATTGGAAGACAGCATATGAAATACATATTCGGTGAAATCTCCGTCGGTTGGACTTAATGAAAATTCATAAAAACTACCCGAATTTTTACCGGGATTATATTGTGCATTGATAAAAAAAAATACAATGGGTGAGACACATTTGCTATTCGACGCACATCACAAAACAAAAGAAACACAATATGCTAAATTTGGCAAAGGACAACAGGCTAACATACCAACAAAATAGTATTTAAATATTTTGTTTGTAAACAAAGATGTACTTTTCTCCTTGTTCAGCTCGAGTTGTACATTTCAAGTGCCTATAAAAAGTTGCTGGATCATTAAGATGAACGGATAACTTTTCATAATGAAGTGCCGACAAAAATCAATTAACGCTATAATTTGGGCAATTGCCCCTCCCACCCCTTGGCCACGCTAATGGTTTCTCTTTGGCTCCCATCCGCTGCTGTGGGGTGAATGATTGGCAGGAACAGTCTTACAAACTTACGAATGAAAGCAATCACTCACACTACATGCACATTAATACTCCCACACATCACATACAATAACTACATACAACTACTACCAGTACATTATGACCGACGGACAAGAATGTTGTCAAATTCTTTTAATTCCTCCCAAATATGATGGATGAGCGGAGCTTTTAATGTGTTATTTTTGTAAACCAGCCCATTTCATTGGAACTAAAAGCGGATAATCCTTTTCGGTGTTTGACTTCTAACAATTTGAGATTCGGGTCAGTGCCCGGTTCAGACGATGCGATGTCAAACTTAATCGCGTTATATGTCTGGCCGTTTATCCGAACATTGTTCATACCTAATAGTATTTTCCACTTTAGGACCGCTGGAACATTCAGTATAAAAAATACACTTCACTGGATCTCATCTTCAGTTTGCCTTGTGAGAACATCTTTCCCTATAAACACTTCGCATGGATCTTTGGGACAGACGAAGTCTCCTTTGAATGATCTGATCTATTTTCTGTCATTTTCTTTTTATTATATCATGGACTCGTACATTCCACATCACGCAAATGAAAATGTCATCGGAACGAACTGTTCAGAACCTTTAGCGAACCTATCTGCAATTCTCGTTTGTAATTTGTTCTCCTTCAACCGGCTTTTCTTGATTATTACTCGTTTAAAACACTACTTTCAAACAACAAAATTAAGATTCTGATCAGCAAAACCAGTATTAAACGGAATTTACGTAAATTGGACAGATAAAAAATGTCAAAATATTCAAGAACTACTTGAATGAAACATTATACCAACACTTTCACTGACTGTAAAATATTCACAATAAAATGATTCGATTTGACTTCACGTCGTTCTCTTTAAAGCAACTGTTGGGAAATCTGAATATGTCCTTCATACCAATCAATATGAAGCCATACTACATTACATTTGGCTTTCGTAAGGAGTTTCTGTTTGGCGTTTTTAATGACTAGGGAAATGGTTTGACAGCAAACATGCCAATGGTCGACTCCATTGAAGTCTGCTTCAGACGTAAGAATATAGAGAGATTACTATCATTCATTAACTTCTTGAACTCATGACTAGTGTGTGCCTGTGGTGACCGGTCCCGTGTACATTCGACTAAAGGCAGACAGAGGAAAGTAGAGAAAGCTGCATGGAGAGGAGTGGTTACTAGTACTCTGGGGGATGGAAAAAAGTTCGCCATGGTCTGGAATCGAGACTAAACTCCATATATTCGCGGACCGAGGCCGCGCCCTTAAGGCAGGCGATCTCTTTTTGCATGTCTAAAAAATCAAAATGTGCTAAATACAATGTTCATTTATAGAGAAATATGCCGTTCTGGGATACCTTAAACAAAATATAGCGAGCTATGAAACTCGGTTTTAGTGGAATTTATAGTGTTCGCTTAGACTTCAGGTTTGAATTTTTTCTTGCGCACGAAAAAAATTCCTAATCCATACAACGATACACTAAATGCCTTTGTTTTTCTTCGCATTTTTTCAAATTCTAGGGCAATCACTGACCCAGATTATCACAGAACATGCCTTCATCAATAGGCCTAAGGGGGCATGGGGGTATCTTTTCCGCTGGTCTGTGGCCTGTTGCAAATGTTTTTCAGATCCACTGCCTTTAAAGCCACTGGCCTTAACATTAACCACAGTTCAAAAAAAATGTCAGCTACATAATCCTCCATGCTCAAGGCTGTTTTTGATAAGCGCTTTAAAAGTGAAAGCCCTGAAAAATTGTATTTCAAAATCTTAGTACTTATGCCATAAAAAAAGGTGAAAATCGTATAGTTGACCGGATTCACCTGCCCATTTCTACCATAGAACTTACTTTGTGTTGGATCTTAGCCTATTTTTACGTCGCCCCCCCCCGCCTAGTTACTTATTGTTTATTCATCATAATCTTGCCAGTGGAAGCATTAAATTTCAAATTTTTGTATTCTAGGGTGTTTACTTGTCCATTCAACTACATACATATGGGCAGGAGATAGCAGCAAGAAGCTTGACAATTTTTAATTGAAGCTCCACAATTGTTAGGCTATTACTTAATACTACCTTTCCATTGTGTAAGGGCTGCTCGGACCCAGTGTCGATGCAAATCACAAACGCTCGACTCTTTGAGGCCTGCCTCATCATACAACACTGTTTGGCTGTACATCTTTATCAGCGAGACTACAAGTATTGCTGGGTAGAGATTTTCCTCTACATTGTGAATCTCACTTTCAGGTCCTTCATACTGTACCCTTTAAGACCAAAGACTGAATGGTCTTGATGCACGTCTGATGCCTTTTGTGGGCAGCGCCCCACTGTAGCCTTGCCAGATTGACCACCAAATTAGTGCTTATCAAATTACGTATGTAGATTTCTTACGTACTTGATTTAATTTTGTTATAGCCTTTGCCAATTTTACCAATATTCATTACCGATACTACACCGAACATTAGTTATTGGTGTTGTATCACATTTCCGAGGTACAATTTTATGAGAAATGAACTGTTTTTCCGTCTCAAGCAGAACATCAGATATTAGTCATGTGTATCTGTCTCTGTGTAGAATGACGACAATAGAAATGCACAAGAGAAGAAGATGGCTTTGCAGATGAGAAGAAGATGGAAAAATGACAATAATAACATACACAAATGAATAGGAACAGCGGTGTGACAGAAGGCAAATGGAATTGATTGAGGGCATCATTCACAATGATAACGAGACGCTGGACGACGTTGAACGACGACGACGACGACGATGATGATTGATAGATAAGTTGATGATGATGATTATAATGCGTGAGTCTGCGCGCAATCATGCAGAGCAGAACTGCTCAGACAAAAATATTAAAAAATAAACATTACGGAAAAAAAGAAACCAACTCGGCAGAATAAGTGGCAAACCCACACAAGCTCGCCGTTGCAAGAAAAAGCAAGGAGTGGATATTTTCTACTTGAATTAAGTTTCTGATCCGCAAAAAAGGGAGGAAGGTGCAGGTTTCCCTCACTTTTTGAAGGTGTGTGGGTGTGTGGGGGCGGGGCAGTGCATTGTCTCCTGTCCCCTGTACCCCTTCCTGTTGGATCCAAGGTATACCCCAAACATTAACGGAATCAAAAGTAACATGTGCCTGTATTCCACTTCGTAATTTTGGGGGCTGGTTGGGGGAATGTAGGGTGGCGCGTTGGGAGGGTAGGGTTCACAGACAAACGCAGATCAACGCTCGATTCTGCTCACTTAAATTGCTCTACAAACACACAGTATCTCTGCCACTGAACTCTGACTTGTCATTATCGCTGGACCAGATGCCGATTACATACGTATGCCCCTTGTCGCCCCTTCTGCATCAAATAACCGTGATTTGATTTCCCATGGTATGATATCTGTGAAATGAATTATGGGCATCATTAGATCCTTAGCTCGTTGATATCCGCTTCTTCTCTGAGCCATAAATCAATACAAATGTTGAGTGATTTATGTAGGAAAGGGAACATGTATTTCACGTCGGACATTGCCACACATGATAAAGCCATCTCGCGTAGAATGTTTCTTGGTGCAAACGACTGTGATTGCTTATTTAACCTTTCCGAAGTTTTGTATTACGTATTAGACTTCAGTTGAGTTTTGCAAAAACACATGATTCGTACCATGTCAGCCCTAGTAAAGGTTTGAAATAGCTGTGTCATTTTCAAAATATCAATTGCTATTAATTATGTTATGCACGTCTAGACTCTCACATTGATACTACCGGACAAACTTCGCATCTGGCCTGCCATGAAAATTTCAGAATCCAAATTCGCCGGACATGTCACTCTCTCATGGCCAGTTGCAAGCTCAA
Organism: Eucidaris tribuloides; assembly: GCA_001188425.1. Classification (NCBI taxonomy): domain Eukaryota; kingdom Metazoa; phylum Echinodermata; class Echinoidea; order Cidaroida; family Cidaridae; genus Eucidaris; species Eucidaris tribuloides. The sequence continues at coordinate 13,865 of JZLH01S0115043.1, read as the reverse complement.
AGAAGAGTATTTGTCGCAAGAAATTCATCAACCGGAATCAGATAAGCGTGCTTTTGGGCCGTGAGAAAGTGTAAAACATGATAATTTACGAGTTGAAAACTTAGCTTCATTGCGTGCATGAGATTTAACGCTGGGATGACGCCGACTGTAAAGACCGGCTGCTGTCATAACCACCCTTCCCCATTTTAAAGTTAAAGTTGATGCAGCGTAAGGTCATCATAGAAACAAAGTCCGACTATCAAATCAATCATCTACCTACCTTACCTATCTAGTCTATATCTATCTTATCTATTTCTATCTATCTATCTATCTATCTATCTATCTATCTATCTGTCTTCACATGTAGGCAGGTGCGAATGTTTTACGGTTTTGCTCTAATAGGGCCTATGTTTATTTCTTTTTGATAAGAATTATATAGTCATATTATGATCATCAGTAGATGATGAAATAGCGGCGAACGTTATCTCTAACCTCCCTCTTCCAATCATCAATTTTCACATATTCTTTTGAATCATAACCGTATCACGTATACAAGAATAGCTGACATTCGAATTCAATTGTCATTCAGAAAAGGAAACCTTACTATTTTCTAGGGCTGTAAAAGAAGTTGGATACACTGTCGTCATGACGAAAGGAGCCTGTAACAAGGCTACAGTGCACTCCCTTTCTAAAACATTATTCTTATAAATGCACGATTAGCTTGCGGAGCGGCCAACGTAATGAAGGACAATATACAGTGGCAGGTTGGAAGAGACCTTGTCAGTTTGCAGCGATAATATGATATTGAATTTTCACTTATTTACGTACGTGTAACGTGTGCCGTGGCGGGAAGGTCCTAGTTTATAACAATAATAACTGAAACTGTTACTAGTACTCAAATGAACAAAATGGGAAACATCCCCCCCCCCACACACACACAATGCAAAGTGACATTCCTTCGGATGTGAACCTTTCGTACTTAGCTCTTGCAACCTGCACACTGTGCCACACGGAATCCAGGATAAAATTTTTAGGTAGCACAAAACTCTATGGCGGGAGGGGCGTTAAAATGTCAAAAAGACCCAAATTTCTATGAATTATACGTGCGGGAAAACCCCTGATTCTTCTGAATTTGAAAATTTTAGGTGTGCGATTGTCCCTTTTCTCCCTGTGGCGACCGTCTCCATGCAATGCAGTAAATCACGATTTACATTGCTGCGTTTCGTGAACTCGTTTTTTTTTTTGGGGGGGGGAGGGTTCTTCTTTAGCGCCACGATTAGCTGGAGAGAATATCACATGAATAATCTTATGTTCAATCAGTGTAACGCGTCGTCTCCATGTACAGGAATTTACGAAAAAAAAATTTGGGCCTGTCGTGCATTTTTATTAGAGTGTTGCGATTGGGATGGGAATAAGGGGTTGGCAGTTCCCCTCGGCGATCTCTGGCTGGTACCCGCATGTTCCTATGAAGGTCTTAAAATCCATATATCCCGTTGCATCACCGGATAGGATAAAGGGGAAGACGAACAGGATGCCAAGGACGTTTAGGCAGTATTCTTCTTACCACCGGCGCCGAGACAATTTGTCTTTCTGCATTGCATCTGCAACGTCCCGAACCTATTCAATACGGGATATTTTGAAAAGCGCCACTAGCTTTGTCTTCCGGTGGGCCCCGGACGAGTGAGGATAAGCCGAGGCCAGCGCGAGGCAGGCGGTTCTGGCGGTTGTCTTCAAGAGGAGCTGTTTGAACTTCCACTTGCTTGCGCTCAGTTGCTTGCTTAGTTGCTGACTCACTGATTGCCAGAATATAACTGTGTTGTGATTTCATCCAAGGTTTAACGAAAAGTGATAATTATTATGCGACGGTTTTGACTGAAGGATGCTACTTGTTTTTCAATGCCGTAATTCATTTAAATTTCGCATGACGTGGGCATACATAATAAAGTATCATAAATGTGCGATTGAAAGTCGGTTCTAGGATTTTCAATGATTCGGTTGTATTCGAATTTGATGGCCATTTATAAGCTAAACATCCGGAATGATTCACCCATCGATCACACCCTCCATTTTCGAATTATCGAAACCTTGTTGCTCAGTCCTAGTACCCTTTGGGCCAATGACCGGCAGAAAACTCGTCGGACTTTCTGTTTGCATACCCGCGTAAAGTTGCTTTCCTAAAGGATGGCGGATCTGATCTCTTTTCATGAGCGCCGGAAAGGGATGTGACTCGCAAGAACCACTTTAACATTTCTACCCTTCGATTTCTGCTTCGACTCATCACGTTTCTTACGCCACACACCTATTATTACGAGCCTCAAAAATTTTGCATCTCGTGCATGATTAACTTCCTAAGTCGGTAGATTAAAGTAACAAGTTTTAAGTTTTGGCCGATTTTTTTAGTGTTGAAAGCTTTATGCCCAAAGGTCATCACACACCAATAACAGCATTCTGAAATGTCTTTCGTGGTTTTAATTGATTAAAATGATATACTCGGGGTGGGGGGGGGGGGGGGGAGTCGACTCCCGTGATTTTCGACTACATTTTACAGTATAGCATCCAAAGCGTTAATAAGCGTGTTATCTGGCAGAATGATAGAGTCTGATTCTTTTTGCTGAGTATAATTCAGATATTCAAGATAACATTAAACACCTTAATTAACGCTTTTGGATGCATATACTGTAAAATGAAGTCGAAAATCTCGGCGGGTCCCCGCAGATTTTTTCATCAAGTAATTAAAACAAAAGACATTCAGAATCTGTTTGCTTGGTGTGATATTAACCTTTTGGCGCATAAAGCTTTCAAAAACAAAATCGCAAACATAAACTTAGCGCTTTAAGTTACCCACAGACATTACCCCCCCCCCCCTCTCCGGCAAAAAAAATTCCAAACCAATCATCCCTTTGAATGGAATTGAAAATGTTGGTTTCCAAAAATAGCTTCGAGCGAACTTCAGCTAAATTACACTAATACAGGATGACTACAGGAAGTCAATCCGATATTCGAGTCAACCTACAAGTAAATTTGTTGTTTATTTGAGATATTTGAAAAAGAAATGAATCCATAAGTGACTGGACCAACAGTTTGTATAACAATTACTCTTAAAAATCCATAACAAACATTTACATGTAGGCCTATAACAAAATATTCAAGCAGTATTGAAAATTCAATTTCATTTATTAGAATTCTATGAAAGCTCTAATTAAAGACATTGTCTCTGACGATAATAAACATTCTACTGATGACATTCTGAACATTTTAAAATATCAGAAAAATCATTCTCTTCTGGCAACACGTATTGATAGTTTGCATAAAAGTTGATGTTAATGGATTTTTCTTAAAATTCACGTTCGTAGTCTTCTTCATTTCTCCTCAAGAACAATAATGGGAACGACGGTCATGTCGCCATAATCGACACGTGAAATTATTTCACTGACGGTATTAACGAAAACAATACTGCTAGCGGTACTTTATAAATTGCGCCTTTGCAACCACCGATGTGCAGGAGTGCGGGGATAACATAATTTACGACAGCAATGCTTTCGCTGAAAAATATTAGCTTTTTGATTGATAAACCTATTACATGTCACATAATTCATTGAACAGCAAACTTGAGAGTTTGACTCTAATACTACTGTGTCCATTATGAAATGTTATGTACAAAAAAAAGAATTATGATATAATAACATTCATAACAAAATGTACTTCGTAACCCTAATTAAATTGTGCGAGAAAGGATTGGTTTTGCCACAGTTATTATCAAACGTTTGGCGTATTTAAAATACCATCATGGAAATTTTATGACATTAGTGCAATATTTTCTTGATATCTTTTAATCTTGTAAGTAAATACACTTGTACGTTTTCTAGTAAAAACAATATTCAGTTCAACTAAAAGGCGTGGATACGACTATCACACATCAGCTCTTCGACGTGTCTCCCCCGCTGACACGCATTACACACATAAACAAGACAGGAGTTACATGTACATACTTCACACAGACAGACCAGACACACGTACACCACGTACACCACGTTACCACCACAGACCACAGACAACACAGACACGGCAACATACAATCATACACATGACTCGTTCACCCACTCACACACACACGACAACACACACACACACAACACACACACACACACACCACACACACACACACACACACACACACAACCACACAACACACACACACACACACACACACACACACAACACCGCGCACAACACCACACACACACCACACACACACACACACACACAGCACACACACCACACACACATCACACACACCACACACACCTTTTAACCTTTTGCTGCGGTGTTTGACTTTTGTTTATAATTTTGCACTTAATACAAACGATCATATGAAATCTTCTCTTTAACTTTCGCACGTTCTAAAGGGTTCGAAAGACAGCATATTATAGGCTACTGCCTTTTATGATGTGTGTGTAACTACAATGCAATGCACATACGGCCTGTTTCCTGTTGTATTACATGTTATAGGGAAATCGATGATTGACGCAGTCCTCATTAAGGATAAAACTATTCTAAATACAAGACACAAGATCACGTTTCTGCCCTGAAGAAAAATCCTGTGGTCAAACGTTTATATTCCTTTCAATACCATCAACAATTCGGTTGTTGTGCGACATCGGCAAATTTCTACGTACAGCTCTTGCTCGTGAATCCAATCTTCTATCGGGGCCAGACTTTAATTCAGTAGTATATGTATTGTATACTTGTTTCTCAAGTAAAGGAAATTTAAAAACAATTTTTAAAAAACCCTTTTTGTTGTGATAGCTTTTTGTAGGATTATTTTCTCTCGAGCGCTCCAGCAGAAATACAGTGACTAGTATGTCCATGGCCTTGATTCGTCTAAAGTAAAACAAATTTCAAAACAAATCTTCCACCAGATTACACTCCACTATAGTGCTATTACTTTGGGTATATGTTCCGCTCGCTATACGTGTACATTAGCTATATGTTTCAAACTCATGGTTTTTTGATGACTCGTTCAAATGGTTCCCAATCATGTTATTAGCCCTTTAATACAAACTTAAAGAGCAAAAATACACATACTGCTTGTTGCCCAAGAAAAATAAATGATGACATACAAAAGCGTTTAACAAATTGCAATTTATCTTTTCGTATTCCAAAAAGGAACAGCAATAATCTTAACGTAACGTGTATTACCACCGCGGTCCGTTAAAAACACTAAACGAATACAAATATATTCACAACAAAAATCTTAACTAAGCAACTTCCGTTAGAACTCTGGAACAAAATAATCCATCTTTTTAAAGTGTGGTCTGCCTAGATCGCAACTCTTACGCCTGGACGATGCGCACAGACAAAGGTTAATTCGCTATGGGCTTACCATGATTCACTTCCACAAAAGCAGTCTCCAGTTTACATCATGAAATTGAAATCTAAATTTAAGTGCCGTCTATGGACTTTCAGCATTGCTGGTTTTTTCCTCACGAACATGGCGGATCAGCAGTGCAAAGCGCGTGTAATATGCTGTGTATGGTGTGTGTCTCGTGGTGTGTGTCGGTGTGTCTGTGGTGTATTGCGTGTGCGATGGAGACGAAGTAGCTCTTGCTCAGCCGCAGACATAAGAGCGAAGGAAACGTTAATGCAACTTTCTTGATGTGTAATACAAGCTCCTCGAGCGAATAGCGCACGGGAGATGTTCCCAGGGTAGGAACAATAGTAAATGCATATGACAATCAAGGGCATTGCGGGGCATACAGCCTTCAAGACTGGCTAGGTTTTGTGCGGTTATTGGTATCGGTCTGTGCCAATGTTATCTGCAGATAAAAATAAAGTAGTGCGTGATTGATGATGATGACGACGACGACGTACCACTATTGATGATGATGATGACGACGCAGAAATGGTGATTGATGGTAGTTGTGTTGTGATGATGATGTTAATGGTATGTTGATTAAATGATTATTGAATGTTATGGTGATGATATTGATGATGATGATGCTGAATGATGCATGGTGATGATGATGATTGGAATGATGATGATGAGGCATGTGAGATGACGATGAGGATTTGCGAGATTTGCTGGCTGTAGATTCTTGATGAGCATTAGGAGGACAGCAGGAGGAAAAACCTGATTGATGATTTGTATGCTGACAATGGGAAAAACTAAATAACGAAGTGGAAGGAATGGGGTAAAAATGTAAGATCGGTTAAGTTTGCGGACATGAATATCAAAAAAAGCGACAACATAAAGAAGGACGTGAAGACGGTATAGCAAGCAAAATTAATGTGTAAAAGCACATTGAGAAAAGGAGATGAGATGTGAACAGGAGGAGGAGAACGGTAAGATGATAACAAAGATGGCATCTTAATTAAAGTAAAGGTAGCATCGAGAAAATGGACGAGGCAGCAATATATAAAAACAAAGCTTTGATGAAAAGGGACTGCGTCACTAAATATAGTGAAATTTTGGGGAAATGGTGATTCAGAGCATGGCGGAAATGCATAGATAAAGGCGGTGCATACGTAGATCGCAAAGGAACATGCAGTTAATCGTTGGACGTTGAATAGGGAATGAAAGGAGTCTCAATACTCGGCCCCCAAACTTAACGGTTCACACTATCCTCACGCGTGCCTTTACTGCACCGACATCCAATGCTCGATTGCAGTTTAATTCATGATCGATGTGAAATTCGACTTCTTCATGCCTAAGAGTAAGGGCGCGTGCGTGTTGACCGGCAACTCGCACGTCGAGACGAACATTATCAGCACAATATCTGTTTCCGTCCAACGGGGTTTACAAGTGCAACAGGGCTGCACGTGAAATCACCTAACGATGAAGGCACTGAGCATTTGAGACGGCAACGTCACGTCTTGTTCCTAGATCCAGCGATGGATTGAGAATATATATAGGCAGGACAAAGATGTTATCCCTCTAACCAACCAAACCAAACCAACAAAACACAAGCCCCAAACAATCCAAACCAACCGACCAACCAACCAACCAACCACACCAAACCAACCAACCAACCAACCAACCAACCAACCAACCAACCAACCAAGCAACCGAACCAACCAACAACAATCAACCAA
>JZLH01S0115042.1:0-11614 GCA_001188425.1 Eucidaris tribuloides | reverse complement strand
GATCCTTCTTTTGGTTTATCATACTATCAACGGAACAGCCCGTGATCACAATAAGTCTATGTTACATCAGTACCAACCTGTACAATCCCTACGATCCTCCAATTCCGGTCTTTTACATGTTCCATTATACTAAAAATCTTGGGGGATCGAGCTTTTGCTCACGCCGGACCAGCCCTGTGGAATTCACTTCCACAGGAGCTGAAGGACTCCAACTCTTTGACGTCCTTTAAGGGTAACCTACAAACACACTTGTTTAGTTGTGCATTTTGAAGGCAAACATTTTTCTTGTTTGTGGTGTGCAAATTATTTTTGTTATGTCGCGTTTTCTTTCTTTCTGTTATTTTGTATAAAGCACCTTGAGCATTCAAACAAAAGGGATAGCGACGCTATAAAAATTCCATTTATTATTATTATTATTATTATTATTATTATTATTATTATTATTATTATTATTATTATTATTATTATTATTATTATTATTATTATTATTATCATCATCATCATCATTATGATAATGATGATGATGATGATGATGATGATGATGATGATGATGATGATGATGATGATGATGATGAGAACAATAATTATGAATGAGTAAGAATGAAAATGACGGAGAAACTGATCCTGTAAACGCTGTTTTCGTGATGAATGATATTAGAAAATCAGATTGAAAAGGGAGTCTACAGTGTGACAAATGATTAACTACACTTTTAGTTTGAATGATCGAAATTGAAATAAGTTCGTACACTTTACCACATTTTATCGGTAAGGTATAACAAAACATTACTTATGCCTTTAAAAAAATTAATAATTAATACCTAGAAAATATCTTGAAAATAGCCCCCAAATCAACTGCCGCTTGGCAGGCCCACCTAGTCACATTGATCAGTAGCATTATTGCAGTATGAATGTATTGGTCTATGAATGACCAATCTGCATGAGACTATACTATTATTATTCATGAATTTGTCAGGAATGAATGTGGAACACATTTATAAATTGTAAATATATTTCGCATAGACTATCACACATGACGAACACCCATGGACTGTAAGGGTCTGAACGTAGACTAGGATTTTTTCTCTCTATGATACTTTAATTCAATTCAAAATTTAACGATCACTGTAATAACTCCAACTAAACTGAGTTTCTACCTGCTAAACTTTGCTAAAGGTTCTGAAATAAATAGTATTTGTAGCGGCATACACAATATGAAAGTGTACAGAAATGAGACTACTCCGGTAGTCTCACACAGTCACACAGTCTATCTATCTATCTATCTATCTATCTATCTATCTATCTATCTATCTATCTATCTATCTATCTATACAGTGTGTCCCAGAAAAAAGGAAACCAGATTTCCAGATCATATTGAATTATTTATTCAATGAATTAGGTATGTTTGTAAAGCTCTTTTTCTCTTCTTTCTTTGATACACAACTTAATTATTCATCGTTTGCGCATGATTGAATTACAAGACGCATATAACACTGTGGAAGACACGATTGAAAAAAATGTCGAAACTTTGCTATTGACACTAGGCTAACTTGACAGTGTTTGAATGGATAAATAAACACCTTAAGGACACAAAGTTCGACAGTTATGCCTGTCACTAAGACATATATGTGGGCAATACAAATTAGACATTTAATTTCTCTATCAGGCGATAGGAAAAAATTTAAATAAATTGTTTATAAATCGTCAACACAGCAGTCATGGGGGAAAGCTGGAATGGTCTCTCAATGATTTTACTTTTTTAAGCACTTACTGATTCGTTTTAAACTGGCAATTTTTCAGGGCTTCTCAATTTTAGACGCATGTCAGAGACACTGGTAGCATGGGGAATCCATGCGCAAGTCAGATTTTTTAAACTGGTAACCACTGTTATACAGTGCCTTTAAGACAATGGATATTGGTGCGACCAAAATTTCATTTGCAACTTTTGAGTGCCATTTTCAGGGTAGTAAATGTATATATTTAAAAAAAGCATTATAAAAATATCAATTATTTCTTCTTTTATTTGATCACCTCATGCATAAAAAATGAATTACGTATATTAGAGAACAAGTCTGTTTTAGCGTAATTTTAAGAATGAATACATTTGAGCAATAGGAAGCGAGCTAGGTTCAGCGCACAGCTGACTTATCTGATTGGGGCACAACAATAGGCTCCGGTCTGCTCCGCGAGGTGATTTCTTGGTCGCTGGTTGTCAAATCCAGACAGGAAGGCTAAAATATGCATTTTGGAACATTTTTGAAAACAAACACCTTTTCAAATTCTCTTTTCTTGCTGATGTATCGCTTATTTTTTCACAAATGTGGTATCATATGAAAGAAGAAAAAATAGGCTTTTTAATGATGTCCTTCAATATTAAAGATATTCTGAAAACATCCAAGGATGACAGTGTGAATTTCAAATTTGCTCGTGCAAATGATTTTATGACTGTGTCCCTTCTGATTGTTTTTGCTCAGCCATGCGTGCTGGTATCAAATTAAAGAAGAGAAAAATATGCTTTTCAACTATGTACTACATTCTTTTCATATTTGTTATTAAGATATAAAAATATCTTCATCAATCTCGGTTTCCTTTTTCAGTCTGGGACACACTTTATACATCTAGAATATTTCTCTCCACTGCTGAAGGAAAGCCCTCTCATCAATTGTCCATTTCAATTTATCTTGTGCCATTCGTTTCCATGTCATGCTGCCATATTCTCTGATGAATATCCGACATTTGCTCCGGCGACAATTGCTTCGACGATTATTTCATGCGCTAACCCTGACCTCAACCCTAACCCAAAGACTAACCCTAACCCTGTACTGAACTGGAAACCCAATTGCAACCCTAACCCAAACTCTAGCTCTTTGTTTTCTGAGATATTGTCACTGGAGCAACTATCACCGGAGCAAATGTCGGATCACCTCTCTTATATCATCCATCCACCTCTTCTTCTGGTGATAGCTCTGGGTGTCCAGCCAGTTAGTTTGTGTCCATCGATCGTCTTCCCCTGTGGCAAGATGAGTTAGATGACCAACCCACATTTACTTCCTTGATTTAATTTCCTGTACTGTGTCCCGCACTTCATTTTTCCTTCTCCAATCCTGGTTGCTATCTTTGTCCCTCTTTGTAACCCCAGTCATAATTCTTGCCATAGCCCTTTCGGTGACTCTAAACTGAGAGAAAGCTTAGAGTTCACCCAGCAACGCTATCTAAATTTAGAACCATTCTTGATCAATAGATCAGAACATCATTCTTGATCAGTTAGAAGGTCTGAACAGAGTCCACTGAACACACATAATAGCAGAAGAAACCAACTCATTGTTTTTTCAAGAGATATAGGAATACCCCGAAACCGTTGAGATGTTATATTAAGCCCAAACTTCAGACTGAACGTGACACTCGGAAGAAAGCCTGGGAACTTCACACCCGGTTAAGAAAAGTTATTGGAAATTGTGGATTTGGGATATTAAACAATCGGTGAGTTAAAATAATTGAATGTATATATTCATGTTTTGTATTAGCACACGTTTAGATAATTGTTGAAACATTGTAAGCATATTAAGATAGACTTTCGATCAAAGGTTTCATCAATTGTATTCACTACCAGTGGTCAATGCAAATACTGCATACACATTCTCTGTTGTAGAAATAGACAAAATTAAGAGTGAACTTGTACAGACTACAGAGTCGATCTGATTCATATTGTTAATGATTGAAGTCATGAATAGGAGTTGAATTTACTGTATTTTACCTATGTCAAGTGTACAATCGTGAAATTATTGTAGATAGTTTGCTGTATATCATGCAAGTACAGTAGTTTAACAACGGTACACAGAATTGTAACTTCACTGGAAACATGCATGAGTGCATCTACGGTCTAAGCACTCAAGTTTAGCACAAAGAAGGGGCATTGGGCATGTTGGGTGTGGCATTGAGACCAGAGGTATAAAGTGATAAAGAGAGAATGGCACTTTATGCGTTTAAATGCACTTGGTGAAGGATATGTTAACACAACCACTATAAGTATTATGGGGATTAAAGTTAATACCGATTTAACTGCGTTTTAACTTAGGATTAAGTAGAACATTATCTAATTATATGCACTGCCTATATGTATTTACTACCCCTTGAATTGCTGAAATATGACTGGTGTGAAATATAACAGCCCAAGGCCAAGCATGCCATATATGTTTTGTTCACAGAACAGAGATATTTGATTTAACTTTGTCCCCATAGCCTTTGATGCATTCTATAGATAAGTAATGCTCGATGAATTTATTGCTGCAATGAATTTCATTAGTTATGCATACCGTAGCACAAGCAAAATAACAGAAATAACAAAACAATCTCCTGTTGATCTGTTTCATTACAGATTAATCTATATCCATTCCTTCTTTTTGTTTGACTCCGAAGAGTTATCCGATTTTTACAAGCACAGTAGCGCCCTCTTGTGCGTCGGGGATGAGCAGTGTGTGTGTGTGTGTGAGAGAGTGTTGTGTGTGTGTGTGTGTGTGTGTGTGTGTGTGTGTGTGTGTGTGTGTGTGTGTGTGTGTGTGTGTGTGTGTGTGTGTGTGTGTGTGTGTGTGTGTGTGTGTGTGTGTGTGTGTGTGTGTGTGTGTGTGTGTGTGTGTGTGTGTGTGTGTGTGTGTGTGTGTGTGTGTGTGTGTGTGTGTGTGTGTGTGTGTGTGTGTGTGTGTGTGTGTGTGTGTGTGTGTGTGTGTGTGTGTGCGTGTGTGTGCGTGTGTGTGCGTGCGTGTGTGCGTGTGTGTGTGTGTGTGTGTATGTCTGTATGTATGTGTATGTACATGTGTATTTGCGTATGTGTGCGTGTCTTGTGCGAGTGCTTATGCTAATTAACAACTAGCCTATCGCATTCAAACAAAATTATCGCCCCCGCCCCCCCCCTCCAAAATCCTCACTACGACTCTGCATACATATTTAACATAATGATAGCAGTATTCACTGAAGCATGTCTTACAATATGCTGGTAGGTACATGTATAAATAGCATGTTCTTGCTAATCGTGGTTGGGTCCCATATAATAAAAACAATCAAACATTACATACACAGGTTGACAATACATTTTAACAAATGTGAGCTACATAATATTCCATACTCATATTTTTTTTTTACAATGTCTAACAATGAAGCCCTGGAAAAATTATATTTCATAATGATTTAGTGCTTTAAAAAAGTGAAATTTTATGATTATTCCCGGGTGATTAGTCAGGTTGACTGGATTTATTCATCTTGCCCATTTCCTCCCACAGACTACGATACTGTGTGCAGATCTAGGTCATGTTTTACTACACCTCAGTAGTAATTCAAGGGTTATGTTTATTCATGCATATCCTGCCAGTGACAGCAAAGTTGCCAAACTTATTCTAGGATGTTTATTTGTCCATGTAAGCACTACTATGTAGCTCAAATCAAAGTTTGACTTTTTTAAATTGAAATTCCACAATGTTAGGCCTAACTGCAGGTGTGTCTTTAAAGGCAGTGGATCTCATTTGCAAACATCCCCGCAGACTAGGAAAAGATAACCCATGCCCTTAGGCTATTGATGAAGGGTATGTCTGTGAAATCTGGGTGTCAGTAATTACTATAGAATAATGAAAAATAGACGAAAGAAAAACAGAAGTTTAGTGTATGTTCTATGGTAGGAATTTTTCTCTCGACGAGAAAAAAAAATTCAAGTCAGAGTCTAACGGTCACTATAATTCCACTAAAACTGAGTTTCTATCTCCTATATTTTGCTAAAGGTTCCCAGATTGCAATTTCTTCTAAATACCATTATATTTACACAATGTTAAATTTTAGGCATGCAAAAGAGATCCCCTGCCTTTAAACATTTTAATGATGAACAAAATATTTACACTATATAGGCCTACAAAATAGCATTGACCAGAGATTTATTATGACATCATGATTTATAATACTCTTCAAGATGTTTAATTTCCTACGGATGTATTTTTGATAGAGTGTTTCTTATATAATTCTCTAGTAGGCCTATACGTAAAAGTCATCAAATGATAATGATATGACTTATAAAGGTCAAGTATTTCTTTCATTTCATTTTCATTTCCAAAAAATAAAATAAATCAAAATATATAACATATAACAAAACGATACAATGGAAAGCGTAACGCACTCGTTTTACACTCACAAATTTATGACATTTAATGTTCCATAGATTCTTAAATGTGATGACACGAACAGCTTTTTTTTTGTAAGAGAATTAATATTTGATTAAGTATGTGGTAGGTGAAATAATAATAATAATAATAATAATAGGCCATCACATAGCGCATAATACCGATGAGATCAGTCTCTATGCGCTTGGATATTATTACCCTGGTCACTGTATAGGCCTATCTTGTACATGGGTGTTTCTATAAGTAATGGGGCCAGTGGTAAATACAACATTCTTTTAACTTTTAAGGAGGATTGTCACCTAACTGCTGCATTTTCAGTGATATTTGTCTTAATACCTTATTATCCATACTCAAATCTACCATTAGAACATAATTTGAGATTAAACTTATTTTCACATTTTTTGTTATTTTGGATAAAATTTGCTAAATTTATGGCTTTTGGGGGCAAATTTTGTGACATTTTGCATATATACCACGAAATGTTTTAAATCCTAATTTCACACTGTTATTTAATGATAAAATAGGTTCTTTCATATATATGCTTTAAACCTTTTCCACAGTTGGCCATTATCTTGTAATATGATTTGATAACAATGCTTGCACGTGTAACATTTGGTTTCTCACATAAAGTGTTACACGTGCAATGTTGTGCTTGGTGTAGTAGCTAACAATAATGGTCAGTAGCAATTGATTTTAAGCCATTGTGAAAGCTTTCTCCTCCTAAGACATGATCACACAGGACTAGGAATTGCAGTTGATATATAAGACGAAATATAGCAAATTTGAATATTCCAAGTTCAGTTTGGTTTCTCATAAAAATGTTACACGTTCATGCTTTGTAAGTGCATTACATAGTCAGGCTGAAATTAATTTGGTGGGAAATGTAACATAAATGCACCACATATAGAGTTGTAAAAGATCCCATGACGTGCGGACTGTTTTCCAACTCTAATGATTTATTTCTCACTTTTAAGGTTTGTTTCTCAGACACGTGTAACATTTGGTTTCTCAGTTACACGTGCAATGTTGTGCGTTGGTGTAGCTGCAACAAATGGTCAGTATCATTTGATTTTAACCACTATGGAAGCTTTCTCATCCAAAGACCTGATCACAGAGCAATAGGAATCTCAGCTGATATTTTAAAAGAAATATAGCAATTTTGAATACTCCAAGATTAGTTTGGTGTCTTTTGGTTTCTCTGTTAAACGTTCAAATTATTAAAAGCCTTTCAGATGCTATTAAATGGAATGATATTCTACAATTCATTTGAAAAGGTCTCTCCTCAAGCTAACTATTCATTGAAAACACAACTGAAAGCAAATTAACAAGTTTTTAATTTTGTACATGTCACATTTTGGCCCCATTATTTATAGAAACATCCACATGTAGGCCTATATCATCATCAAAAATTGTCTCGGTATCACAGAAGTGGCCGGGTCAATGAGAACCCGCACCTTTGCTTTATTTGTCATGTACGCTTTCCCCTGGGGGTATTTCTTTTCAGGTTTCATTCGTCGACAATGAAGGCATGACAGCTCGCAGACGAGAACATATTCTCCGCAACACTATATCATGCTGTGCGACATTCATACCCGGGATTCATACATTGCCACATACACTCAAACATCATTCTACGGCCAGACAGCATATGGAACTCTCGTTAGAAGCGAACATTGTCGTAAATTGATGAAGCATGCACATCGATCGATAGTGTTTAGAACCCCAACATACCGGAGCGAACGAACCACGACAGTCAATACCGCTTGTCGCAGTAAAGGTCAAGCAGCGGAAGTGCGGAACCGTGTGAACTCGACTTGAAAACTGTGTCCAGTTATAATTATGGTTCATTCATCTCCAACTTAACAATGACAGGGTAGTTTTGCTAAAAGGGGTATATTATTGTAGCACATGTACAACAGTATAGTCGTGGTACCGGTTATAGCTGTGAGATATTATCCCCAACGTTCACCATGAACGCCGCAACCCAGTCACAACGTTCGATTGGAAACAGAGCTGTGAATATGGACGACAAGGTCCTACCGGACCAAAATTTGGAACGCTTGATGCAAGACCAGGACCATGATTCAGAGTCTGGAAAAATATGGCCTCAAAGCGAGTTGCGAACCCGGAAATATCTCAAACTGGACACTGCTTGTGATTCTTGGTAAGTCTGACTCTTATTTTTCTGAGAGGTATATAGTATGATGATACTGTGGATAACTTGTTTGTTTTATTGTTTAGTTATGGGATTTATTTCCGCAACCGTCAAAATCAATACACCGTAAATGGTGGAATTAAGATTGCCCCTTAAAGCCTAGTTACACCCACAGGCGTATGCGACAAGGGGCAGGGGGCAATGCCCCCCCCCCCCCACCATTACCCATAAAATTTGCAAGCCCAAAATTCGGGCAATATCACTAGAAAATTTGGTTAAGATGGAAGTTCATATCATGAAAAATGAAAAAAAAAAAACACGAACTTCTAATTTTCAAATAATAGTACGACTGAAAAGGTAGTTTTTCTTACTGAAATAACTGTTTCTTGCAGAAGCTGCCCGAATTTTGCTGAATCTTATAGTGAGTCCCAGTAGTATTTACAGCTTCTGTACAGAATTTCCTGAAGAATTTGTCAGTTTATAAGTTTCTGCCCGAATTTTCCTCAAGCTCCTGCCCCATGCATCAACACACACAAAAGAAATATGGATTTACACATATGTAGGTGTATTTAGAATATTTGTGATAGTACCGGGTCCATTTCGGGTCCTAATTCATTTGCCTTTTAGGCACGGAATGGAGCAAGGGGCGCAAAAGGATGCTAAAATCGCATTTTATGTTAAAGAATTCAAAACATTAATGCTACGAGTCCTGCGAGTTCAAATTTGCCAAAATAGAACATTTTCCACTGTGTGCAACTTCTCCCCGAAATTTTCTCAAGTTCCTGCTGAAACAGGAACAAACGATTAATTTTCAGGTCAAAATATAATTGAAAACCATTAAGAACCTCGTTTTTCTCTTATTTGATATTGTTAATTGCTAGGTACCTGCCCGATTGTGATTTTAAAAAATCTGGAAACTGTAAGAGAAAAGGCAACTTATGGTCCAGACTAGTTGTCTAAAGTCCATTCCAGTAAAATGTTGCCTGAGTTTCATATTTATTCGTCTGAGCTGTGTGACAACTGACAAGAAGGAAAGTACCATGATGAAATCTGACCTTCAACTGTTAGTTTAAGGTGCTCGTTACATCTGCTGTATATGATTTATGAATGAATGAATGAATGAATGAATGAATGAACGAAAGAGTTATAACAAAAAACAAACAAGATAAAATACATATAACAGAGATGAGTTGTTTTACATTTGTTTGGTAAAAGGAATCTACGGAAATAGCAGTTCTGCTAGTGAGATGTAGATCCTTTGTTAGACTATTTACAATATAAACACACTTGAAGTATTTAGCATGATATAGCATGAACAATACAACTAGAAAATCTTATACAACGTGAATAATTATATCTTACGGTTAGGTGCTTTCGAATAAACTGAATACATTTAAGTAAATTAAGCGCATAGTATAAGACAATCATACGTGGAATACAAACTATAAGTAAATATATCAATACTCTTGTATGAAGCTTTTTTAGCTCTGTGCGAAAAGACTGGACACTTTTTAGCTGTTTTACATTCTCTGGAAGATTATTCCAGATTTGCGATCCCATGAAAGAATTGAGGTTTTACCGTGTTCTGTTTTCACTCTAGGCAAAAGTAAAAATTTGATCTTTTTGTCTTGTACTATAACAATTTTCAAAAACAACGTTATGTCTACGTAGGCCTACGTGTATTATGAAAGCTGAATAAATGATTTATGGAAGATTTGCAATCAGGATCTTATTCCATTATGAAACCTTAAATGTAAAATGATATGACTATGACACGTTACACGAAGTTATATCCTAATTTATAGTTTGTTTAATTAGCCAAAACTACAATAGAAAGTGGACGAAATACACATTAATTTCTCACATTATTTTTTTGAAGGGGAAAATGCGAACGTTTTCTAACCCTCCTCAAAAATTCCATTTTTTAAAATTTGTTTTATTATACAAATTACAATTTGAAAGTGGATAACTGGCGGATTATGTGATAAGATTATGGCTATAAGGGGCCAAAAATGTACATTTTTTAAAGCAGAGATTACAACTTTTTTTGAACGGGGGGGGGGGGTCCCAGACCCTCCCCGCGTGTGTTTGTCTGGATTAAGTCATTTCATGATAAATTCTGCCATTACACAGCGCCTATTAGGGCCTATTTGTTACGGATAGATCTACGGTACACATTTTATTGAAAGGTAAACATATTGTGAAGATTTTCTCACTGTCACAATGTATGAACCCACTTTGCACAATGATGGGATGTCCTCCTCCTTATTGTTCTATCATATTATTTTCTATGAAGTGTGCTAGCCCCCTCCCCCTTTTCACAAAAATACCAAAGTTGATTATTTGGGCATTGATTACAAATTCGGGTAAAAAAAAATGTTGTGCTCCCGCCCCCACCCCCTAAAATGAAGGGGTCCCATTAGTCTACATGCGCAGTTTTTATTTTGGCACTAAAATTCCACACACACAGTACATGTACACAGACCAGCACAGCCACAGACACAAACAGTACACACAACCAGTAGCACGATGGGCAAGGGTTTGTGTTATATACCTCATATAAAGATTCTTATCATTGATTGGTCAAAACTGTATAACGTGACACGGCGATAATCTATCTATCATTGCCTCGAGGGTTTAGGGTGCCTGTCACTTGACCTAAGGTCAAATGATAGGCACCCCAAACCCTGTGATAGGTCGTCGTAAACCCTCGATCTTGCCCGCGCGCACACACGTACGTACGCGCGTACCTGTATGCACCAAAGATGATACAGCACCGCGTAGCAGCGCGGCGCTTTAGGATCTTTGGTATGCACGGCGTTTAGCTAGCGCGAGCTAGCGCGACAAGTAGCTGTAAAGACACGGAATAGGCCTACTGATGAAGAGGTTTTCAGGATTTAGAACATTTACTGAAGATAGCCGATAGTAAAAATACAAAGAGATAAATCAAGTACCCATGCAGTCTTGTCTTTGAGAATTGAGGATTAGGCCTAACTGCATAGAGATAGATACTAAGAAAACTTAAGTATATATCTCTATGCCTAACTGTTACTTCAACATGCAACATTTGGCGACATCGCTAGGTTAGTACGACTACGTTATTCGCACGGTACGTACATAATACACGCGACGACTTCGGTTATCGCACACTGCTGTACGCGCAGCGCATGTTGATTTCAACCCGATTTCAACATGATTGCGAGTGATTTAATACTGGCATTCTCTTCATACCACACGTAACTGTTAGACTGTGACTTACAGTTAGACTGATTCATGAATCATTTAAGAGGATGAGGTATATAAA
>JZLH01S0115029.1:8699-21181 GCA_001188425.1 Eucidaris tribuloides | reverse complement strand
TTGTTTCATTTTTACTGGTTTTGTCTTCTTCTTTTTCTTCTCATTTGTCTTGTTTTCTTTGTCATGTATTTCTTCTTTGCTTCTTCATTGTTTTCTCCATCTGCTTTCTTTTCATTTCTTTTCAGCACATTTTCTTCATTTTTTATTCGGAGTTAAGGGACTTTCTAACCCTTTTCATGCCACATGAATTTGTACCAAAATAGGATGTAGATTATTTTCCTTAATTGCTGTCATGATACAAAAAGAGTGTGCGTGGTATAAACAGTGCTTACTGTTCTGCACAAACTATACTGGTAAGTGCTGCCTCTCAAACTCTTTACCACCAGGATGAATGAGAAAAGTAATTGTTACGATTGTCATGCTTAATTGTACAATTGCAACAAAATTTGACTATTGCAGGCAAAGTAATAAGCACCTCTGTGTTTATTTTCCTTTTTATTCAAGATGTATTTCCAACTAAAAATTTTCCAGCTTCCCTTGAGCCCATCCGTTACTATACACTGCATGTGGTGTGTATGATAAGTCTACCATGGATCAATAGAAACACAAAAATTAATAGATGATCAATGTGATGGGTAGTGAACGAGTTGAGATGGAAACAAAATTATTGAAAAAATGACATAATTGAATACTGTAAATGGGGAGTTGTGATAAAGACAAATTCCCTCATCTGTCTGTCTCCGAGACTGCTTTTCTCAGGAGAGAACTGTGCGTATAAAGAACAAAAAGAGATGGATTTCAATTTGTAAGTTCAGAGAAATTAGACAAATTACTGGGCTTCAATTGCCTTAGGGTGTCTGAGTGCTTAGGGGAATTTCGGAGCGTCGACTTTTCTTCATTAAGTCGCATACCAGAGACAGCCACTTCTTTGTAAATATCATGCCACACTCGAGAATGTCTGTGATGCGAAGTGGGGAATTGGGAAGTCAGCTCAGATTCAACACCGGGGGATTTAATCAATAACGGTCGTGAGAATGAAATGTTCACACACACAATGTTCCCTGAAAGTCAACATTAATCTGTCACACATTTTGGGGTGAATAACCGGAATATTCTTTTCAAAAGTCACCAAATGAGGAATTTTCTGAGAAAAATGAAGTGATGGTAATGTGGGGTGAACAAGCACGATCAGCGATCAACTGACTCACTTTTATGGCGACGTATGGGATGTAGAACGCCCAAGGGCTAGCCGTGTTTAACACCGGACAGGCGACGAATACCATGTCGCCTGTTAACGGATCCCCAGCGTTTAAATTGATATTGAAACCATTTTAATAGCTATTGAATAGCCTGTAGTGCAGCTTTAAGGTATTACAGATAGTACATTAATTTGGTTGTTAATATTCATGCATATTTTAAAGTGTGCTGACTAGTTCAATTTTGTCTTTTGTGTAATTGGATCAAACTAACTGTCTGGATAAACGGTACAATCTCAAGATGTTTCGAAATATATCACTTTTAATTTTGTTATTTTAAAGCTGATTTGATGACATTCCTTTTGTATCTAGGTCATGTAATTAAGATGCATATTTTCATCGGAGATGCTTACTTAAATAATTTGTTTATAAATATTCATTGTCTGTTTCATTCACTATTTGTCATGTTTCTTCCAATTTTTGAATGCAGACAGTCGATTTGTCCTTCCAGCTATGCCACATACCATTTTCCAAAGTTCTCTGCCAGAAAATCTATAAAATGAATAAATTAGCATACATTCAATTTAATTAAAGAGCAGACAAAGAGCCAACATTGATACAAATACCCTTCAAATTCACTGCAGACTTGTAGTAATCAAGACCCAAACATCTCACTGAAGATAGAAGTAGTTATTGAATTTATTTTTGATGATTGTCTGTTTAATTTGCATGGTTTGGAAGTGAAATGGTATTAATGATTCGTCTGGCTCCATTGCTCTTACAACATTCTGAATTTCTATTTCCCAAAGTTTGTTTGTTTCATCAATATGGAATATTCCCTTTTCTGAGACTAATTTATAAACTTTATTGAGATCTGATGCAGTCAAGAGCATTTTTAACTGGTCTTTTTTCGACAATTATCAGTGGTAAATTTATTGTTATTATGGTACATTAAATATTTCTTGAAGAACCACTGCATGTGCAAGCATGCTTTGGAGACTAGACAGTTAAAGCTAATTGTGCATAACTCTATCTGCACATTGTAATTTCCATTCTATCAGCTAGCTGTATCATATCACATTCTTCCATATACCTATCATATACATAATTTTATAGTTTTGGTAATTAGTGGAACAGACAGACTACCAGAGGTCACTTCTGACTTACATTCTTGTCTTTATTTGCTTGTCAGCATGAAGGTCTGTCTAGGGTTTAAGATGTCACAGTGACATTGTACAATTAAACCAGACAATTGGAATTATTACTTTTGTCTGTAATCTTAGTTTTAAAGAGGATGGACAGTATTACTGATGATGTAGTTTGTAATAGAATAATTACCAAGTGAAAGTTTATGCCATGCAAAGCTATTTTGGGTTAGTATGTACATGTAGAAATTAAAGAGAACAACACAAGTCAATTGTTGGGGAAAATGCACTGTACTGAACCAAATATGTTATGTTGGTTACTAATATATGGATATATGTATTTCAAGATAAATGCATTGAAACTTTGAATACCCTACTTGAAACCTTGATATATCGTGAACATATTGTACATCTAGATATAGAACAGAAATAAATAAAAGTAAATAAATTCACAGTCAAACATTTTATTTTTGTTGTACAATTGATATCAGACAATGCTGTGACAGTCAAATTGATTGCATGTTTCTGTGGGTTCAATTTTTCTCAGGGTCGTACTTTACTTCAATACAGGTATTAATGAATGCTTGTTTCTTCTGGAGTATGTGAATTTAAAGACCCCATTTAAATACTGTAAAACACTATACTTTCGCGACATGAAACTTTCGCGAATAGGAGCCGACGATCATTTCACGTGCATGAAACTTTTGCGAATCACTGACCATGAAAAATACAAATATAGCGAAATTTGCTAGGAAGAAGCATTTGGGTGTTTTATTAATAAATTATCACAACAATTTATAGAAAGTGTTTGTTTTAATGCCTCTGAAACTCCATTTTATCAGATGTAGAAGTGCACTGCAACCATCGTTAGTGACCGCACACCATTATCTTGAGTCATTTGACTTGTATTTGTATTGGCATTAAAAAAAAGTTGTGTATACACAATCTTTCGCGTGCATTTTACTTTCGCGAATCTTGACTCCTCATGAAATTCGCGAAAGTTAAATGCTCACGAACATTTCTGGTTTTACAATAATTGTCAAACATTGTTGTCTGACATAGCTGACAGTGTTTGAATGGACAAATAAACTCCCTAGAACACAAAACTGTGGACAGTTATGCAGTCATTAGCAAACTATGTACATTTAAAAATTGACACATGAATTATTCTCAGCCGATTAAAATTCTGCAATGCACAAGTCTATGGGGGGAAAGTGGAATGGTCGTTCAATGATTTTCACTTTTTAAAAGCACTTCATGATCATTTTTAGCTACAATTTTTGCAGGGTTTCATTTTTAGACCGTATCAGAGACATTGGTAGCATGGTATATACGTGCGCAGATTTTTGTTTTTTTAATTGAAAACATTATTATACGACACCCTTAGATAGTGTGTATATTGGTATGTATTTCAACTCATTTGGTTCTAGAAGTACTTTCACTTTCTCCCAATCAGGTCACTGCCCTTTAATATCCACCTCCCCTTCCCCTCTCCCTTCCCCCAAAGGGGACAACAAAATTTAGACACAATTTTGAAAGCTGATCAAGTTCTGGATAGATGTTCATGAGAGATTATAACCAATGATTTGGTGTCCATAATCAGATTATTTCCAAACAGATATCCAACCATTTTGTAGCCTCAGGTACTTATCATTGATATTGCAACACATCTCATAGTCTGGCTTCCAGACATTTATATTAACCCATCTCATATTAATAAGGAAATCTTCAGTCAACTGCTTTTTCCAAGACTAGTGTCTTGATTTGCTATCTCAAACTTCCATTGACTAAGGCAGAGTGAAAGTACCCTGGAGGTAGAAAAAGTCAGAGAGTGAGTGTACTCTGGTGGTAGAAAAAGTTACGTGGTCTGAAACTGAGACTACACATCTCAGTCCTGTGTCTATTGATTTGCCCAGAGCAGAGACTGATACCCGAATGGGTATCGTCTCTGCTTGGAATCAATGAACAGAGATGAGATGTGTGTCTCAGTTTCAGGACCACGGTACTTTTTCCCCAGGTCACTCACTCTCTGACTTTTTCTATCAGTGTCTTCACTCTGCTTGTCATGGAAGTTTGAGTACAATCAGCATGTGGGAAGGCAGTTGCTGAGATTTCTTATTTTGAGATGGGTTATATATGTCTGGAAGCCGATATGAGATGTGTGCGCATTATCAATGTAGTACTGGAGCGTCTCTAAAGTTGGGAATAATTTTCTGTTTGGGCTTAATTTTCTGGTTATGACACATCATTGGTTATATTTCTGCATCTATCCGAATGTGTTCAGTTTCAATGTCGTCTATTTTGTTGTCCTTTGGGGAGGGAGGAAGGGGGAGTGGATATTAATGGGCGTGACCTGTGGGAGGAAGTGAGAGTACTTCTTGAACAATGAGTTGAATTACATCGATTAACTATCTAAGGGCTGTCGTTCTTATGTTTTCATTAAATAAAAATCTGCGCACGTATATACCATGCTACAGTCTCTTGATACGGTCTTTACAAATGAAACCTGCAATTGTAGAATGATTGAGTGCTTTAAAGTGAAGTCATGAAGCCATTCACTTTCCCTGATTGTCATTGCCGATTTTAGCGGCTGAGAATATTCATGTGGTAATTTTTAAATGTACTGTTTGCTAATGGTGCTAATTCCACGTTTTGTGTTCGTAGGGGTTTATTTGGTCTCAACCTGTCAGCTATTTCGCAAAATGTTTGAATTATTGTAAAACCAATGCTTCGTGGCATTTACTTTTCCGAATTTATGAGGATCAGATTCGCGAAATGTAAATGCCGCGAAGATGTTGTATACCCACTTTTTTTTCTGCCTACAATACGTCAATGACTCAAGTATGGTGTGCGGTCATACGATGTTGCAGTGCACTTCTAATCTGATAAATGGGTCAGAGCATTAACCAACTTTCTATAAATTGTTGTGGATAATTTTATAAACCAATGCTTCTTCCTAGCAATTGTTCGCTATTTGTATTTTCATGTGTCAGTGATTCGCAAGTTTTCACCGTGAAATGATCGTCGGCTCCTATTCGCGAAGTTTCATTCGCGAAGTATGTTTTTCAGTTTTATGGGTCTTTATCACATATCAGAAGAACAGCTCATTATACTGGTATTAGTAAAGCGACTGAGACAAATTGAACCAGACTAATGCAATCATTGACTGGCCAGCATTGTTGAGTATCAATTGTAAACAAATAAATGTTGATGTGAATTTATTACTTGTATTTATTTCTTTCTATATCTGATGTCAATGTGTACGATATATCAGGTTTTCATAGAGGTTTCAAAGTTTCAATGCATTTATCTTGAATACTATATCAATATTGTAACCAAATAACATATTGGTTCAGTACGTGCATTTTCCCACATTGACTTTGTGTTCTTTTATCTTAATGTTACTACACTAATCAAATGCTTGGCATGGACATACTTTCACTTGGTTAATTTCTATACATCATCTCGTATCCTGTCCTCCTTTTAAACTGTTACCGACCAAGTATTTTCCAATTGTCTGGTTTATTGTACATGTCACTGTGCTTTACTAGACGACCTTCTGTGACAAGCAATAGACAGATGTGTCAGGACGTGACTCTGGTAGTCTGTCTGTCTCCACTATTACCAACTAAAATTATGTATATGAGGTATATGAGATGTGATATGATACAGCTAGTGAGTAGAATGGAATTAATGTGCAGATAGAGTTGCCATTTAGCTTCTAACTGTCTTCAAGCATGTTGGCAATGTCAGTGGTTCTTCACGAAATATTTATGTCCATCTATAACAATAAATTTCCACTGATAATTTGTCGAAAAAAAGACCGTTAAAATGTCTGACGCTCGTCTCAATAAGTTTATATTGTCAGAAACCGGGGATATTCCATTTTGATGAACAAACAAACTTTGGGATAGTTCCGAATGTTGTAGAGCAATGGAGCCGCGAATCATTACTCCATTTCCTCAACCATGAATTAAACCGACAATATCAATAATTTCATACTACTTTTCTGCGTGAGATGTTGGTTTGATACTCAGTCGTGCAGTGGATTTGAGGGTTTTGTATCATGTTGGCGCTCTTTGTTGCTCTTTATTAGATATGTTGCGTATTTATTATTTTATCAGATTTTTGGCAGGCATTAACTGTGAGAAATGGTATGTGCATGCTGGAAGGACAATCGTGTCTGCATTCCAAAAATTGGAAGACATGACATAGGTTGGATGAAACAGCAATGAATTTTATAAAAATTATTTAGTACGCATCTCGATGATATATGTCTTATTCTGCGTTCGGATTATCAAGTGCAGATCAAGGGTCAGCTTTAAATAAAAATTAAATGATATTTCGAAATCTTGGATTGTCGTTTTATCCGACAGTGTTTGATCCAATTACACAAAGACAATTGATTGTCGCACCTTTTAAATATGATGATTACACCATTATGTATTCTGTTACCTTAGCGCCTAATGGCTATTCTGCTTTAATTGGTTTCAATATTCATTAACGGCTGGGGATCGTGCTTCATGGGTGGTATTCGTCGCCTGTCGGTGTTAACCGTCTAGCCCTTTGGGCGTTCTAATCCTACGTCGCCATATAGTAGTCAGTTGATCGCTGATCGTGCTTGTTCACCCCACCATTCCTCCTTCTTTTTCTCAGAAATTCCTATTGGTGACTTTGAAGAATATTCGCGTTATTCACCCAAATTGTTGCAGATTATGTTGACTTTAGGAACATTGTGTGTGTGACATTTCTTCTCCACGACCGTTATTGTTTAATCCCGGTTTGAATCTGAGCTTTGATTCCAATCCATCTTCGACAAGATGTTGAGTTCTTCGAGTGTTGGAGATATTTCAAGAAGTGTGTCTGCTGGTATTCGATTTTAATGGAGAAAGCGGACGCTCGGATATTCCTAGCATTTTTCAGGACTCTATAGTCAGTGGAGGTGGCGGATTGTATTTGTCATCTCTAATTGGATATGAGTCTCTCTGTTTATTTATACGTACAGTTTTTCCGAGAAACGCTGTGGGTGTCCTGGGTAGTCAGTGTGGAATTGTCTTTTCTTACGAGGTCGTCCGTGTGGGTATCGATATGTTATCGTTTGTCTTTATATTTGTTCATTTTATCTGCGTGTTTCTCGTGTGATTTTTTATATCATTGTTTGTGTGGTTGTGTTCTGGATGGTGTTATCTATTACACAACACGCAGTGGTATGTTAACGGCTGGCTCAGTGGATATGGTGAAATTTTTTGTTGGAGTAATATGCTGTATAAATTTTGAAATAACAGAGTGGGGTGTGTTTATTTACTTGTCTGCATATATCAAAGATTTGTTGTGCATTGACAGTATGATTGCCAATCGTACAATTTTTTTCTATTCACTGGTGTAAGTAGTTGAGAGCAGCAGTAGCAGTTATAGTTTGGTGCGAACAGTGCCGTGTTTTACCTACGCCAATCTTGTTAATTACAGCATTAGATTATAATTTAGCATTTTTGGGTACAATTTAATGTGGGCATTTGAAGTTTTATTATAGTCTGTTTACTGGTGCGAAAACGAGTAAGATTCTGCTGCTGAAGGAATATGATAAGAATGAGTGGAATATAAGAAGCAAGAAGCAATAATGCAAAGAACAAGACATGTTAGTGAAGAAAGAAGCGTTCAAACCAGTAAATGAAACATCAGAATCAAATCGGTTTGGTTGAATAGATAGATGAAGATTTCGATGTGACGGGCGGTATAGGGAGGGCGTTACGGGCGCCCTGCATGGCATTTAATGGGGTGTGTGTCTGCCCTCTGGGCGGGTTATGGGGTTGGTGTAGTAGTTAGGCTCCGGGGGACGCGTCACTGATGTTGATCTCTCATGGTGCCATAGAAACGATCACTATATGTTAGTTTGGCTTTGGAGCCTGTTTTATGACCCGTAGTTAGTGATTTTGCCATTTAATTATTCTGATCGTTTCTTTTATTAAAACAGCTTTACAGGAGCCTGGTATACTTGCCTGATTCTTTATTGTTTACTGACTCCTGATTTAACATTGGAGTCTGACATGATTACGATTTCAATGTTGTCTACATTTGCATAAATACTAAAAGATATCGTATTACTTTCTTTGTCTGATGGATGTGGAGCCTGTGGACCATTACAGTTGATGTGTGTTTTTCCACCGGGAGTTTTGGTTACAAATGGTTGTGTGTTAGAGTTACCTAGTTTGGGCCTTATGTGCCCTGCCCCCGGGCCCAGGGGGCGTGGGTGTACTCTTCGCGGACCCTATCTCTCCCCTGGGATCATTGCCATCAGTTTGGTCTATCATTGATGTGAAGTGAACTATTTCCCATAGGCCTTCCTCATGTTGCTCTTGTAGGGCCACGGGCCACTCTGGGCATGGTCATGTGAGGAACAGGTTATTAGCCATTATGTATGGTTTCTACCAAGTGTCTTTACGCTTACTGATTTCTGATCTTAAGGGTTTTTGTTTGAACTACTACTTTTGGCTTTGTGGCCCTGATGGCCCAGGGGCGGTGAGCATTGATTGGGACTTTGATTTTTCTTGTCTCCCCGCTGATAGGTCTTTCTGCAGTTTTGTTTCATCATTTCTCGTTTCGTATTTGTTTTTGAAGGAGCAGCTGAAATTTGTAAAGTTCTTCTCTTCGCGAACGCGACGAGATTGTGTTGTGGGCGGTGGATCGGCGCACGGACGTGAGGGGCGAAGCGTATCGACAATAGCCTTGAGCTTGGCTTCGGTGAGCTTATATGACAATAACATCCTATAATACTGAGATATTGGTAGATGCGGCGTAGATGCTGGTTAATGAATATCAATTGTCCTTCACAGGATGATAAGGGATGGGTGGATACCACTCTGAGCCAAGACTTGCATCTTCTTATGGGCTTCCTACATGTCGATTTTCTTCTGGTGATTAGGCAGTGTCTCTTCACCAAGTCAGTCAGGTTCTTGCTGCCTAGTTCTTCAGCTCCGTTCCTGCCCTTTATTTGAATTCTTCGTTATTCTCTGTGATGTTGGGATGAAGTAGACACAGAATCTTAGTAGAGTTTTTTAGGACGGTGTTTGTATTTTAAAAGTGCATTCAATTGGGGCTTTGTAAGATGGTTATCTTCGATGCAAGGTAACAAAAATAAGGAATAGTTCTTTGTTGATATTTGGGGGTACAGTCATACAAGTTTAGCGGTTTATACGCCTTATTTTTCTTATTCTGAGATGAGCGTCATGTATTGAAGAATCCTGTTGTATGGCTTAGCACCATGTTTAAAGCAATTTTTGTTTCATTGTTGTGTTGTGGATTATGTATTTTAGTTCTCGGGTCTATTTCTTTTCTGCGATACATTGGTAGTTTGGTGGTCTTCGGTGTAAGAGTTGTTGTTATTTGCACAGAGTTATACGTGATCGGAGAGATCAGGATACGAAATATGCGTCGTTAATTATTGCGAAATCATTGATGGGACGCTAGATCCGACTGCGGATTTTTGTTCATGTAGGCAAGTTATGTGTAAGTCATGGGTTATTAAGGAAGTTTACAGAGTCGATGTTCTATAGCAATTGTGGGCTACAGGTACGGGTTACCGTGTGAAAAAAATTGGGTACGTTCTGAGATTGCTTCGCCTATGTGGGCTGAGATTGAGTAATCTTTATTGCAGTTGAAGATGGAAGAAGTGGAGGTATAGGGGGGTCAGTTATTTGAAGGGTGAATGTAAGGGTGATGGTGGGGAGAAGGGATTGTAAATGATGGGCGAAGGCCAGGATGAGCAGAGTTAGCTGTGTATGAAGGACTCCTTCGTGAAAGTGCAGGAAGTGTTGGAGGTATGAATCGAACAGATATTGATGGTGTCTGGTGTTCAAGAGTCGGGGTATGTTTGTAGCGTAGGCGTTGGCGTGAAGGGTAGAGTGTGTTGGATGTTGATAGCGAGGTATTAGGACTGTTGATGGATTGAGCTGATGGTTGAGGGCCGACTTTTGTCTTCCGTTAGATGGTTCTTGGTTTTGTTCGCGTAGTGAGTTACAAGCATGAGCCGTCTTTTTAATATAGAGGTACTACGATTTAGGTGTGTGTAAGTTTTGTAGTTGGCGTGGTAGGGGTAAAGTGTTTTAGTTCCAATCGGCATTTTTGTTTTAGAATTATTTTTATTATCGTGCGTAATTGATCTTTTTATTTTCAGGTGCCTTGTGTTTTGTTTTGTCAGGGGGGTATTAGGTAAGCGAGGCGGGTGCATGCCGCGGTCAGGATTTCTAAACTAGATATGTTAGACTGTGACTTTAACGTTCTTATATCTTTTTGAACATTTATAAGTCTTTCTACTTGTAGTGCGTCATGTATGGATGGTGGTTGAGAAGTGGATATGGGTGTCCAGCAGTGAGTTTTCTAGTTCTGCATTGTGATGTAGTGTTGGATATGTTGTGGTTTCTTACCGCTGTTGGTCAGACTACTTTATTGTTTTGCAAAGAGTAAGATTCTTCATAATTGGTTGTTCGTTCAATACGATTGTTTACTTTCTATTTGAGACTCGATTTTCTAAAGAATTTTTGTGGGTTAGTGGGGTTTTATGGTGTTGGACGGTAGAATCGGCGTCCGTTATGTCCGGTGATGATTCGGATTTGTTAAATTTTCGTTTTTGCCTATTATGTTTTGGCGTGTGGACTGAAAATAATGATTGTTGCAATATTCTTGTTTACTTTTTCAGTCTGGTACTTGTTATGGCCTAAGAGATGATTTGCCGTTCTGAACTGTTGAGGAAGACACATGGCTGTCGTTTGGTGGCGCAGTATTAGTATCAAAGCCTTGGCCATGGCACGTTCCCGTGGCGCCTGGTTGATACGAATGCGTGATGCGCAGGCCTTTATTTTATCATTTCACCTCTAAGATTATTCAGGGATGACAGAAGAGAGGAAAGATGTCATCATGTTCAAGAGAACAATCGTTGATGGTCTACTTAAGGTAGGGGGTGGGTTGAGGTATCGGGGCACTTATTTTTCAGGTATTAAAAATAATTTTAATAATCAATGTTGGATTTTCATTGAAAGCGATTCATGGAGGAAACATGGAAGTTGCATCTGAGGTCTGTTGTGCACTTTGCGTGATAGTTCCAGGCCATGAAATGCATTTACGCAAACGGTGTCTGGTTCAACCAGTCAGAATTACAACATTTACATTCACAGAGTTTTAGTGTCACTCTTTGTTCTTTAGTGATACAAACAGTAACTGTTATACTACTCCTTATTAAATACTGTATGCAGCAAGCTTTTTTCCCTGTCTTAATCTCTGGTGTTAGAAGTGTTTGTTTATTTTTTTTTACACTATTTTATTGTATCTTATTTTTTTTACCGTGTGATCATTTCATCGGTGTTGTTCTTTTTTTTCAAGAGATTTGTGTTTTCTGCTAATCTGAATGATGAAGTTAATTTCAGAACATGATAAAACAGATCTACATGTACACCGACGAAGACATAATTTTGTTTTGCTTCTGCTATTATTTTCATCCATGCGAAAGGCCGCAGGTTGCATAATTAAAGGACTCTCAATGAATTTAGGTTATGTGGTTCTTAAAACCAACAATTGTGGTTCCTTTTATGGTGACTGGTGTGTGTGGTGTTTATGTGTCGTTTGTCTTTTGTGTTGTTGTGTGTATATATGTACTGGTGTTGTGTGTGTGTGTGTGGGGGTTGTGTGTGTATGGTGGTGTCGCTAGTGTGCTTTGTGTGCTGCCGTGTGTATGTGCTGTGTATGTGTGCATTTTCATGTGTAGGTGTGTGTGAACGTGTGTCTTGTGTGTTTGTGCATGCATATGTCTGTGAGCTGTTGTCATATTATATCCGGCCGACGAGTAGAAGATTATCCTGTATGATGTCAAAAGCCAGAACGACCGCGTGCATAATACTCAGCATTGTGAAAACTCAGTGGACTTACAAGTTTCCCTTGGATCTGGTATGGTTTCAATGAATATTTAATGAGGGCTCATTCGTTCGAGCTTTAGATGGCCTGATGAGGAGGGCCGCATACTTGAGTATTTTGGATTGCGACTTTCCACTTGATCCGAGCCTATGTATACCAACGATTTAAGTGAAATTGTACACAATTTCTATGATGATCTTGTAGCTTTTCTGGTTTCAGACCCTAAATCACTGTTACTTGTTTTATGCTTTTTCCTGCCATGGGCTTTCCAGTAATATTTTATACTTGTAATTATCTGTGT
>JZLH01S0115018.1:18278-34784 GCA_001188425.1 Eucidaris tribuloides | reverse complement strand
CAGGCCTAATTGCTATTGAATCGCTCATACAATCAAAACAATTACATTGATATTTGTAAATAATGCTTTCTGAGTAGCAGCACTACCATGGTCAATTAGATTCAAGTAGCCAAGAAATCAAACTCTATGTCTGCATGAGCTCTTAATTCATAAGTCCATCAGTTAGGAACAAATATTTAAGAGTGGTTTGTTGCAAAAATGTGTGTGTGTGTGTGTGTGTTTGATATTTGCATCTGTGTGTTCATGCTTGAAGAGATTAACAAACGTTCTTACTATTCAACAGCAATAATAAAGTTGACGGTATAATTATCCAATTCACATTGTGGTAAGCCTACATACAGTGTGTCTCAAAAAAAATTGTGCAAGTGAAAACCGCCCTCTTTGGCAATATGAAAATACTCTTGTGACATGATGCTTACATCAACGTCAAGAGCATAGTCTTAGCTTTCAAATACTGTTAGTTTTGTTCAATTTGCTTGTCTTAATCTTGAGATATGTTAATTTAAATAAGAAAGGGTAAAATTGAAATTGTGCCACTTTTACTACAGTCCCTTGTAAAAGTGACACAATTATGATTCCACCCTATTGTTGTTTACAACATATCTCGAGATTAAAACAAGCAAATTGAACAGAACAAATGGCATTTGAAAGCTAAAACTTTGCCCTTGACGTCATTTCGCCAGAGTATTTTCTTATTGCCGAAGAGGGCCCTTTTTACTTGCAGACTTTTTTGAGACATGTTGCAGCACATCTCAAAAAATTGTTCAAGTGAAAAGCGCCCTCTTTGACATTTAGAAAATACTGCTGTGACACATGTTTATGTCAACATCAACGGCAACGTCCAAGCTTTAAAATGTTGTTTGTTTTGTTCAATTTTCTCGTTTTGATCTCGAGATATCTTGTAAAGAACAAAATGGTAGAATCACAATTGTGTCACTCTTACGGGAAGAAGGCCTGATGCTATTGTTGACTGTAGTAGAAGTGGCACATTTGTGATTTTACCTTTTAAACTGAACTTATCTCAGGATTAAAACAAGCAAACTGAACAGAATAAACAACATTTGAAAGCTAAGACTTTGCCCTTGATGGTGATGTAAACATTACGTCACAAAAATGTTTTTCTCATTACCAAAGAGGGCGTTTTGACTTGCACAATTATTTTTGAGACACACTGAGGTTGAAAAGGTCTTATTTACACATGAATCTTTTACATGTATATGCTAAATTTCCACAGTTGTTATTGCTATAACATTTCATGTTTGTTTTCAATGACAACTAGATAGATGGTGTATCTACACAAATGAGTTCAAAACCCCTAACCACAGAACCTCGTGCAAAACAGATTGAGAAAGGCCAAAGAAAAGCAAGGCTACATCAATCATGGTAAGAAGAAGAACACCAGTCTTGAGCTATAACCACAACAGATTTCTCCAACAATGACTGGAAACCTGCCAACTGAATCATCGTTTCTAAACACAAAATCCATCCATTTTAGGGGGTTACAGCTGCTCTTTGTAATTAACTTCTAAATCTTCACTGACCTGTTTTGACAATCGTGGCTCATAATCGTATATAATCTCACACCTATCTCGTTTGTGGAAAATTGGCTGATATATGATTGATAAAAATAGAATTGTGTTCTGGCAGTAAATTTACTCATATTCCACAATTCAGACTAGGCAAAACACTGGAATTTGTCTAAAAGATTAACTGATCATGAAGTTGTTTTCACTGCAAACTGAATAGTTCAGGAGTTAATTACTAGTAAATTACATCTTACATGTTGAAGACAGTCACATAGTAAAATCTAGAGAATGCATATCCTCTCTGGAACTCAAAACAAATGCATTTCTCAGAATAGCCCACTAGCCCAGGAACATTTACCAGAGGCCAGATGTGCATGGAATCCACTTTTCCCCTCAAACCAATCAAGAACATACTGTAAAACACTATACTTTCGCGACATGAAACTTTTGCGGATACGAGCTGACGGCCATTTCGCATGCATGAAACTTTCACAAATCATTGACCAGGAAAAATGAAATACAGCAAAATTTGGTAAGAAGAAAGAATTGGGTGTTTTATTAATTAATTATCACAACAACTTATAGAAAATATTTGTTTCAATGCCTCTGAAACACGGTTTTATCAAATTAATGTAGAAGTGCATTGCACCCGTTGAAAGTGACCACGCGTTATATCTCCAAGTCATTTGACTTCTATAGTACACGGTCTTGTACTGGCATTAAAAAAAAGGGGTTAATACACAAGCTTTCCCATGCATTTTATTTTCGCAAATCTCGACTCCTCATGAAATTCATGAAAGTTTTATGCTCGCGAAAATGTCTGGTTTTACAGAACTACGTATTACAAGAGTTTGTGTACATGTAGCTCCAAGACACACTGGAAAAGACTGTGTTGAGTGAAGCTTTGAAAACAAACATACAATAACATAAAAAAAATATCAATTAATGTACTGTCCACCAGTAGAACAGAACAGACTTTTCATTTAAATGGTGGGTCCTAATTTTGTGTAAAATGGCTATCATCCAATGACCTAATAAAATTGGAAATTGGCAATTTCATGTTAATACCAATTTCAAGGATTCTAGTTCATATTTCGGCAGGTTGCTTTTAGCAAAAGAGGTACATTGTTAATTGAATAATACATTTCATCACTGCAAACAACAGTCTGTCTGTCTGTATCTCATTAGGCACAGATGGCAAGTTAATTCTAATAATTTTTTTTTAATATTTGTCCAGGGTCTTGGCCCTTATCAGCTGGCAGAAAATTTGTAAATATGTCGGAACCAATTAAAGAAAAAATTAAGTTGAAACGTACAGTTAAAATTTGATTTCACAAATGGAATTTGAATAGAGGGATGTAGACTGATTTTGGCACAGAATGTTGTTATTTTTATTATGTCATCAAATACCTGGAAATGTGAAGGTAAGTACTTCATAAAATGTGTAGTATCTGAGACATACTGCTAAAGAATGTCATAAATATGTACATATATTGATCAAATGCACAGTAGTCAGAAAGGACTCTGGATCCAAAGTATAATTCTTGAGTATTGATTTCATGTTTTGAATTTAAAAAAAAGGGGGGGGGGCAACTCATCACTGTAAAGTATCTTCTGAAAATAAATGAAATAGTGACAAGTATCAAGAAGTGTTGTAATTCCAAATGGGTTGAGTAACTGGACACTGTGCATTAGCATAACATTTTATGCACCAGAACTATCACTCAGACCATGCTCAGACATACCCTAGGAACGTAGCTTCTATTTTTCTTTTCATAAAAATTCAATTTTGATCATTTGAGAATGAGTTTATTTGCAACATATTCTGAAAGGCTCAGTTGCTCAGATACTCCACTTTCCACCCTAATGTACATAGAGTCATAGACTTTATCAAGCAGTGACTCTACAAGGCTCTTTCAGATCAAAATACCAATATGGGGTAATTAGAAAATGAGGTGGAATAAATTCTTCGAGTTTATACTAACATACTAACTACATATAGCATGAATTTAATGAGTTGTGGTCAAAGGAGTAACAAAGTATTTGATAAGCTTTCTGCATAAAGTGCTCCAATCCTTGATTTGATTTCTTCTATGTACTTTTGATGTCTTTGTGGTATCTTTGTCAATATAACAGAGTGAGAACAGGAAATCAAAGTCACAAGAAATATTTACAGTGAAGTGTCATAATGTCATCTGATTACTTGAACAAAATATAATGAAGTGCTTGAGACCATTTTTCTACAATCACATATCTTGCAATCTATAAAAAGTAAAGATGAATTCTACTGCTCTTATTCATGATGGCCAAATGTCATTCATTCACAATTCCATAACCACAGTTTGCTGCAGAATTGTAGAAATAGTGCGGGGATTTTTTTTTCCTGGAGGTTGAGTAAAGTTCAAATCGACCTTGACTTACTGCTTACAGGTAAATATTGTCAAACTTCTTTAGGGGGCTTTATATTTGATAAACAGTACTGTGGATTTGTCACCTAATACACA
Organism: Eucidaris tribuloides; assembly: GCA_001188425.1. Classification (NCBI taxonomy): domain Eukaryota; kingdom Metazoa; phylum Echinodermata; class Echinoidea; order Cidaroida; family Cidaridae; genus Eucidaris; species Eucidaris tribuloides. The sequence goes on along the minus strand of JZLH01S0115018.1, from coordinate 30,754 downwards.
CAGATTAGGGGAAAGGCATTCAATGTGTAAATTGACTGAACACTCACACAGATGCCAATTTATTGTGAGTCACAGTCAAGTCTATGGGTTGGAGATGCCAGGTAACAATGATACACAAACAAATTTTATATCATACTTATATTTTTGAACACAAAACTTTGATTTGCTGTCTGCCAAGTCAAATCATCATCAATTTCACCAACAAAACAAGATAAAACATACTAGTTTTATTTTATTTTATTTATGTTTTTATTTATGACATGCATGTGCAAACTCAATGATGCCCATCCAGAAAGCTCTTCTTTGATCTAGAAGAGATTAGCAATATATTCCAAATACTAGTTCAGTGTTGTAAATTTGTAATGATCTTTCGGATTTCAAACGTTGATATGAGTATTCTGTATTTGACTGATTTTTCTCCAATTTTCACCGATGTCTGAATTTCCTTGATTTTTTTTTCAGTTTCTTTTCAAACCAATTCACAATGAGTCAATTCATAATCTTTCATCTTGAATAATAAAGCATCAGAGGGAAGATTTTGGCAGAGATATGATTTCTTCATTCATTCTTTTTCCTTTTCCATTCTTTTTTGGAATGTATCACTACTTTAAAGGCAGAGCATCTCTTTCGCATACCCAACAATACAGTACAGTTATAATGAATATTAGACTTTGATTTGAATTACTGTCTTGCAGAGACAAACATTCCTAGCAAAGAACATGAAATGCCCATTTTTTTTCAGTTTTTTTTGGGGGGGGGGGCGGGAGGGGTGCAAATTTGTCAAATTCTAGGTAATAAATGGTCCTCAATTGTCTGAGGGCATGAGTGATGTTTTGATGTGCTGCGGGAGGGGTGCAAATGAGACTCCCTGCCTTAAAAAGTCTTGCTTTGTCCTGACACTTACCCAATGAGCTAAGTGAATTAAACTTGTAAAATTGTATGTTTTGTCCACATTTTGTATTCTATATGGTTTGTACACATTGTATGTTTTTGTCCACTTTTGTATATTTTGTACCTAACAGGGTGAAACATTTTGATGGCAAGCGCATGTCAATCTGAAATCTATATGATCTCACATCTGTCTCCAACTTCAGTATAACTTTTCTCATTTTATGTGCAGACCTTTGACTCGCTTCCATTACCGGCAGAGACAAGACCAGCCATCACAGATCTCAGCTCATTTTGTACATCCATCACCCTGGAATCAATCCAGTCAGCAGGGGAATCGCCAAAACTTTAAGAAAAAAGGGGGTGTAAGGGGGGGGGGGAGAGGGGGTGTTCCCAACAGAATCCTTTGCATAGACTTGACAAGTAAACGTCTTGAAAGCAAAAATCTTACAGTACAGAATCCTTCATGTACCAACAGGCAACAAGTCAACAACCTACATAGAAAGGTTCTCCGTTATTTATTTTAAGCAACAGAATCATTTGTGGGTGATTTGACATTTGCTCTGGCAACAGTTGCTCCAGAAGACAAAGGGTTAGGGTTAGGGTTGAGGTCAGGGTTAGTGCATGAAATAATCATCAGAGCAATTGTCACCGGAGCAAATGTCAGACATTCTCATTTGTGTACCAATGGCGAAAAGTCAACAAGGGAAAAAAAGGTTCTCAGTTATTTCTTTTTACTGGCAGAATCCTTCATGTGCCTATGGACAAAAAGTCAACAAGCAAAAAACAAACAAACAAACAAACAAACAAACAAGTCACAAAACAAACTAGAATCGCGAATCACAAATGACCTGCCAATTTCCTGACCAATGAGAGAGAGAGGTGTGGTTTATAGCACCCCCTTAAAAAAAATGAACGGAAAAGGTTCTCTGCAATTTTACCTGACCAGAATCACAATCGCAAATGACGCAGCAACTTCTCAACCAAGGCGGGTGTGTGTTTTACTCCCCGCCCCTCCCCTACCTCCCTTTAGTGATGTCCTGTCATTCAGTTAGGCCACATTTGTGCCCCTGGAGTTGGCTTCCAGGGCAACAGGTGTACTAACTGGGTTGCATCCAGGGGCATCGTGAAATAATATTTTCATAATTGTATCCATCTTTTATGAGCCCCGGAGGGATTACTCTGATCGGACCCTGAACCAGGGCCATAATTCAACTTTGATGGTAATACTATGTCGGTACATATCATGATACTAGTATTCTTTTTCCTGTGAGGGCTAGCTGTCATTTCATGTTTTTTGCCAGGGACATTTATTCACCTATATGATTACATTTTTCTTGCACGGGACAATATGCTGCAGAGAGTATACAGTATCATCAAGGGATTAATCCCATAACTTTATCCCAGTTTACAAAACCAGAAGATGATGTGTACTGAAGACCAGCTTATTGGAACATGACAATTTATGATACGTGCAAAAGTTTCATGTATAGGTTAACTTTCATAAACTTGGTTAAAGATGGCTTTTGAAACAAATAACATGAATCAAATTGAAAAGTTCTTCATTAGCCAATCCCCATCTAATCAGCTTAAAAAATTGTGCTTATGTAAAGTTGTTAATTAAATCCAAGCCTTGCACAGAAGATAACATGGTAAATATATCAAAGATCTATTCTTAGAGTAAATTTGACAAATTACGATCAATCAAAAGCATATACTAACTCAAAACTGACAATCCCTAAATGGGCAATTCAACAATGTCCATAGTGAACTACTTCACCTAAGCTGGGCATTTTGCCATTTTTTTCTTTTTAAAAAAACACGAAGTTCCCTTTTTTTTATCAGGACAGGATATGGGTAATGCATGATACCTTGATATTGGCAACATTCATGATAATCAAAATGAAAAATCACTATAATCCATTTGACCTAGAATAATTATAGATTTTGAATAAATAAAAGTTACTAAACACATCATAGATTGCTATGATTCTTTTCCTCTCCTTCTTAAACTACACACACATATCCATTTGAAACACACTCATTTACAACAATCAAATGACTGATGGTAGTTGTACATGTATAACCTCTATTGTTTTGTTCTTATTCTATGCATTAAAGTTTAGTCATAGAAAAGGTGTTTTTTTTTATATATTAACCATTATCATGTTTATTAAATTTACAGTGTTTTATTATGCTCAACCTATTTCTACACTTTTTTCTTTTTACTCTAATTATTGCTGTACTTATTTTTGTTTGTTATTCTTGTAAAAGTTGGGTTTTATTTCTAGTACAAGTTATAATGAATATTAGACTTTGATTTGAATTACTGTCTTGATCATCATCAATTTCACCAACAAAACAAGATAAAACATACTAGTTTATGACATGCATGTGCAAACTCAATGATGCCCATCCAGAAAGCTCTCTTTGATCTACAAAAGATTATCAATATATTCCAAATACTAGTTCAGTGTTGTAAATTTGTAATGATCTTTCGGATTTCAAACGTTGATATGAGTATTCTGTATTTGACTGATTTTTCTCCAATTTTCACCGATGTCTGAATTTCCTTGATTTTTTTTTCAGTTTCTTTTCAAACCAATTCACAATGAGTCAATTCATAATCTTTCATCTTGAATAATAAAGCATCAGAGGGAAGATTTTGGCAGAGATATGATTTCTTCATTCATTCTTTTTCCTTTTGCATTCTTTTTTGGAATGTATCACTACTTTAAAGGCAGAGCATCTCTTTTGCATACCCAACAATACGTACAGTGTATTTTGTAAATACACTGGTACATAGAAAAAAATACCATCTAAGAATCTTTAGCAAACTATAAGAGCTAGAAACTCAGTTTTAGTAAAGTTATAATGAACATTAGACTTTGATTTGAATTACTGTCTTGTAGAGACAAAAATTGCTAGCAAAGAACATAAAATGCCCATTTTTTTTGGTTTGGTGCAAATTTGTCAAATTCTAGGTTATAAATGGTCCTTAGATTTTACAGTCAATTTCTTCATCAATAGCCTAAGGGTATGAGTGATGTTTTGATGTGCTGCAGGAGGGGTGCAAATGAGATTCCCTGCCTTTAAAAGTCTTGCTTTGTTCTGACATGAGCTAAGTGAATTAAAGCCCAAGTTTAGTTTTGGGGATTTTTTGTTATTTGAAAGCTTTATGCCCCAAAGTCATAACCCTGCAATTATAGATTCTGAATGTCTTTAGTTTTTTTTTTATTAGTTAATGAAAAATCGTCGAGGGGATCCCCAAATTTTACACTTTAGCGATCCAAGAGGGTTAAAAGCTTTAAGTTACAGTTGTTCATACTCATCTGAAAGAGCAGACTCGGCTCTTTCAGTATGGGAGTTTAACTTCAGATAACCTTTTACCCTTTGGATGCTATAAGTGTAAAATATAGGTCAAAAATTGCGGGGGTCCCCCACCCGCACATTTTTATTAATTAATCTAAAATAAAAACCAAAGCAAAAAAGGTTATATTGAGTTAATACCTCATCGAAAGCGCTGATCTGGCTCTCTTCAGATAAAGGTCATAACAGCACTGTAAGCTTAAAGTTAGCGCATCATTGAGTACACCTTCAAACTCTCAATGAACCAAATGAGTTGAGAATATATCGCAGCCTGTTCACTAGCAGATGTGGTATCTCCCCTCTGGGGGATTTGTCTGTAATTGTTTACTAAGAGAATCAAGCTAAACATAGGAGTATCTTATTTCTTTGCCAGTAGGATAAAATAAGCCCTAGAGAGCCACAAGCAGAGTCCATGCTACTTATGATATTGACATTGTTTGTTTTAGAATGAGTGGAACGTTTGATACAAGATTTTCACAGGAGAAGCCTTGCGCATAGTTTATTTGATCTAGAGTGTATCAGCCCGAAGTTGAGGAACTACCCAATTCTGTCCATTTACGCTTTAAAGCTTTTTAACCCTTTAGATCTATAATGGTAAATTGTTTGGGGTCCCCCCAATTATTTATAATAAATAAAAAAACGAATAATTCGAGAATCTATTTATTGCAGTGGTTATGAGCTTTGGGCTAAAGCTTTCACATAACAAAAATCCCAAAACTTAACTTGGCTAACCTTGTAAATTGTCATGTTTTGTCCCAGTTTTGTATTCTATATGGTTTGTACACATTGTATGTTTTTGTCCACTTTTGTATACGTTGTACCTAACAGGGTGAGACATTTTGATGGTAAGCGCATGTCAATCTGAAATCTATATGATCTCACATCTGTCTCCAACTTCAGTATAACTTTTCTCATTTTATGTGCAGACCTTTGACCCGCTTCCATTACCGGCAGAGACAAGACCAGCCATTACGGATCTCAATTTGTACATCCATCACCCTGCAATCAGTCCAGTCACCAGGGGCATCACCAAAACTTTTTAAAAGGGGGTGTAAGGGGGTGGGGGAGGGCATGTTCCGGACAGAATCCTTTGCAAAGACTTGACAAGTAAAACGTCAAGCAAGTTTCTTACGGTACAAAATCCTCCATGTGCCAACAGGCGAAGAGTCAACAACCTACATAGAAAGGTTCTCCGTTATTTATTTTAAGCAACAGAATCATTTGTGGGTGATTTGACATTTGCTCTGGCGACAGTTGCTCCAGATGACAAAGGGTTAGGGTTAGGGTTAGGGTTGAGGTCAGGGTTAGTGCATGAAATAATCATCGGAGCAATTGTCACCGGAGCAATTGTCACCGGAGCAAATGTCAGACATTCTCATTTGTGTATCAATGGTGAAAAGTCAACAAGGGAAAAAAAAGGTTCTCAGTTATTTCTTTTTACTGGCAGAATCCTTCATGTGCCTATGGACAAAAAGTCAACAAGCAAAAAACAAACAAACAAAAAACAAACAAACAAAAACAAAACAAAAACCCCAAAACAAACAAACAAGTCACAAAACAAACTAGAATCGCGAATTGCAAATGACCTGCCAATTTCCTGACCAATGAGAGAGAGAGAGGTGTGGTTTATAGCACCCCCTTAAAAAAAATGAACGAAAGGTTCTCTGCAATTTTACCTGACCAGAATCGCAAATCGCAAATGACCCCGACAACTTCGCAACTAAGGGGGGGGGGTGTGTTTTACCCCCGCCCTCTTCCCCTCCCTTTAGTGATGTCCTGTCATTCAGTTAGGCCACATTTGTGCCCCTGGAGTTGGCTTCCAGGGCAACAGGTGTACTAACTGGGTGCATCCAGGGGCATCGTGAAATAATATTTTCATAATTGTATCCGTCTTTTACGAGTCCTGGAGGGATTACTCTGATCAGACCCTGAACCAGGGCCATAATTCAACTTTGATGATAATACTATGTCGTTACATATCATGATACTAGCATTCCTTTTTCTGTGAGGGCTAGCTGTCATTTCATGTTTTTTTGCCAGGGACATTTATTCACCTATATGATTACATTTTTTGTGCATGGGACAATATGCTGCAGAGAGTATACAGTATCATCAAGGGATTAATCCCGTAACTTTATCCCAGTTTACAAAACCAAAAGATGTTGTAGCTGAAGACCAACTTATTCCAACATGACAAGTTATGATACATGCAGAAGTTTCATGGATAGGTATAACTTTCATGAATTTGGTTAAAGGTACCTTTTTGAAAATAAAATGTATGAAAATGATGAGTTCTTCATTTCCCCGTAAAATTAGCTTTGAAAAGCCAGTATGTTTTCAATATGTATGTGAAGTTGTCAATCTTGCAGTTAAGATAAAACTAAAAAATGTGAAGTAGCTCAGGTCTATTCTTTGAGTAAATTTGACAACTGATGACATAAATGGTACCCTGGGGTACCAACTAGAAATCCGCCATTTTGTTGAATTATTTATTTATTTTTTAGCACTGTACCCTGGCTTACAAAATTATGTAAAAATTATAATATAAGGGTGAAAATAACAAATTTAGCTTCATTTTTACCCCATTTTTCGTAAGTTTATGCCTTTTTGTTGTGCACTTGCACAGTCTCTGCATCATAACCACTGATTTCAGTGATCATTACTGAAGAAAATACATTTTTGAACACAAGAGGGCGCTGCACAACGTGGTACCCCGGGGTAGCGCGTGGTGCATCAACTATTTTTTAAGAGATACTATTGTCTCATGGTAAAATATTTTCCCCGAACTGATAACCTCAAAATTAATAATTCAAGAATGTCCATTATAAACTACTTAATAATATCACTTAAGTTTGGCATTTTGCCATTAAAACAAATTGACCTAAACTTCCCCTCTATTATCAGGATAGGATATGGGTAATGATACCTTGAAATTTATTGGCAACATTCATGATAACCAAACTGAAAATCACTGTAATCCATTTGACCTAGAATAATTATAGATTTTGAGTGAATAAAAGTTACTAAACACTCCTTAGATCACTATGGTCTTTTTTCTATCTCTCTTAAACTACACACGCATATAAATTTGAAACTCATTCCTTTACAACAATCAAATGACTGATGGTAATTAAGGTTTTGTCATAGAAAATGTTTTCTTATCTTAAGCTACATGTAGCTTAAACATCTTGTTTGTTATTTATTTATTTTTTTTGCTTCATTTCATTTTCCATTCTATACAATACTTAATGTGTATTAAATTTACAGTGTACTATTGCATTTAGCTCAACCTATTTCTACATTTTGTTTATGTTTATCTAATTATTTCTGTACTTATTTTGTTTGTTAATCTTGTAATAGTTGGGTTTCATTTCTGAAACAGGCCAATCTTTAAGTGGTCCAGGTTTTCATCCAAAACTGCCAGCTCAAAAGACAGACAGGCAGACAACATACCGAAATCAACCATCTCCGAGAGTGAGAAAGGAATGTGCCACATGTGCAACATACCTCGTTATGCATCCTGCATTGTTTTTACCAGTTGCTAGGCAACACATGTGAACTTGAAGTCACCCACTCAAGCGAGATTTGGAAAGAACAACACCGGTTCTTGATCATGGCACTCACAGGTGTGTATGTCTGGGTCGGAATTAGTCTCGGTTCCAGACCAGACAACTTTTTCTACCTCCAGAGTATACACACTCTGCCTTAGTCGATGTTTGCTTTGAGAAATTACATCAAGATACTAGTTTTAGTCAAAGTGTTAAAATAGTTTCATTTTCAATATGAGATGGGTGAATCTTAATGTCTGGAAGCCAGACTAGATCAGACTAGAACAGTATCTGGAGGATATTTGCTCATGTTACTGCAAATATTTGGCCAGTCTGTCCTTGATTTAAGAAGCCTACTTCACACCTTGTAGTGTACATGTATGTTGTTATCACCTTCTGCTGACAATGTCTGTTACAACAACCACTGCTAATCAGCAATTTTAAAGGTTAATGACATGATTGGGAACATTTGAAAATGCCTCAAGAACCAAATGAGTTGAAACATATACCACGGAGCTTGAGGCTCCTTGCATATACCATGACATATCAACTATACACCAGCTGGAGTGTGATCTCACAGTTGGAAGGATTTGTCTTTAATTTGTCTACTTACGGAGAATCAAGCATGAACAAACCAGTATTTTATTTCATGTCCCGATAGAAAAAAAATCCCATAGAAAGCTACACACAAGATTTGCATCCCACAAGGGATATTGACAGTTCTTTTTAGAATGAGTTGATGTGTGACCACAAGATTGTCACAGCAGAATCCTCGCATACTTGATTCTTGAATAGTTTCTGCCCAAGTTGACGACTACTGACCCCTAATCATTTACCTTTATTGGAAGTGCAAGGTGTTCTAGGGCCATGCAGACTATGATAAGGTTTCAGTTAAATACAGTCTCCATAAGATGGGGTAACAGTCAATGAGATACTCATTTTAAAGACACTAGGTAAAATTTACCCAAACATTATCTTCTTCATGAAATCTTAATTTCATCTATGTCTGCAACTTTTGAACATTACAAAGATTGTAGAAATAAAACTTATTCAAAATTACTACAATTAATGGGATATTCCTGTTAAATGGGTAAAATGTAGCAAAACTTTTATTTCTTTCTATTGAAATTTTGTCCATTTAATGGGATACTCATGTTAAATAGGAAAAGTTTAGGCAAACCATTTATTTTCTTTTAGTTGTTGACATTTTCTCCTCTTTATGGGGTAATCCTGTTAATCCTGTTAAATGGGTAAAGTTAACCAATCCCTTATTTCTCTTATTGAAATTTACTCCACTTAATTGGTTATTCCTGTTAAATGGGTTAGCCTATCATATAGTTTTCTGATTGCAACTTTCATTTGATGGGGTTCTCCTTTTAAATAGGTAAACTTTAGCTAAATGTTTATTTTTTCCAGCTGGAATTTTCTCCCTTGAATGGGGTAATACTACTAAATAGCTCAAATGTGGACATTTATTTTTCTTATAGAAATTTTCTCTAATTAATGGGTTACTCTTATCAAATGGGTAGAATTGAGCTAAACATTTATCTATCTTACTGGAATTTATACCACTTAATGGCATACTCCTGTTAAATGGGTTAGTCAAACAATTATTTTTCTTATTGAAATTTTCTTCACTCCTTGGGGTACTCCTGTTCAATGGGTACAATCTAGACAAACGTTTATATTTCTTATTAAAATTTACTCCACTTAATGGACTACTTGTTTTAAATGGGTTTGGCACACATTCTTCCCCACATGATTTTGGTAATTTTAACTCATTGGAGACTAAAAACAAAATATCTGAAGTCTATGGAGAGTGTGTGTCATACTGAAATCAAATCATCTCCACTGGGTTAAAGGTACTGGCTAACATTTACCACAGTTAAAAAAAATTGAGCTAAATGATTGCCCATGCTACCAGTGCCTTTGATAAGGTCTAAAACTGAAGCCCTGAAAAAATTGTATTTCAAAATGATTATTTAGTGCTTTAACAAAGTGAAAATCGTAAGTTGACCGGATTCACCTGCACATTTCCTCCCATAGACTTACTGTGTGTACACCTATGCTATTTTCTACTCGCCCCGAGTATTAATTGTTTATTCATGCATAACTTGCCATTGGCAGTGTAACTTTCCAAACTTTCGTATTCTAGGGTGTTAATTTGTCCATTTGAACTTTACTATGTAGCTCAGATATCAAGTTTGTCAATTTTTTAAATTGAAGCTCCACCATGTTAGCCTATCACTTTAAAGGTATTGGCTAACATTTACCACAGTTAAAAAAAAATTGAGCCGCATGATTCCCCATGCTACCAGTGTCTTTGATGAGGTCTAAAAATGAAGCCCTGAAAAAATTGTATTTCAAAATGATTATTTAGTGCTTTAAAAAAGTGAAAATCGTAAGTTGACCAGATTCATTTGCCCATTTCCTCCCATAGACTTACTGTGTGTACACCTACGTTAATAAAACTCGCCCCGAGTTTTATTGTTTATTCATATATAACTTGCCATTGGCAGTGTAACGTTCCAAACTTTTGTATTCTAGGGTGTTTATTTGTCCATTTGAACACTACTATGTAGCTCAGATATCAAAGTTTGACAATTTTGTAAATTGAAACTCCACAATGTTAGCCTATCACTTTAATAGAATAGGTATGTTATCACATATCTCCAAACACTTTGTAGTTTATTTGAAATCTGTATTCACAGCCACAGCTTTCTTAAATATTCAGTCTACAAATCTGAACAAAATCAACTTATTAAAATGAAATAAAATAATATAAAAATGCTTGCGTAAATGAATATTACACCCAAATATTACGTTGATACTTATCAATTTCTGGTACTCAAAAACATTAGAATAACCCTTGTGGAAACTGTTTTATTAAAATGTAAACAAGATTCAATTTCTTTCCAAGACATGCTAAAATATTTCAGGATTTACATAACTGGTAATTTTTAACAACTGCGGTGGGGGGCACATTCTACTGCATCAAGCTAATAAAAGTCAATTTCACACATAATACACGTATGACCTCTTCAATTCATCATCTTTATCATTCTAACACTCTGAATGACACTTTGAGAAACATGTTTCTGGCAAGACCTAACTAAATCACAGCTTTACGACCACGATCCTGTCGAATTCGGAGAGACCCAAATTAATGATATATTTGCTGCACAAGTGGACTGAAAGACAAGTAGTCCACGGCTCAAATGCATTTTGAGATTATCTCGCAGACTTTCGAGAAGTATGGCAGGGGTGAGTCTTTAACCATGGAGTATTACACAAAAAATACCCAGTGTGAGCGTGACCAGGCCTCCAAATTCAAGCTATCCTGACATCTCATGTAAGATGTTCAGCTCATCCTGAGATCACTTCTTTTGTCACTTGTAGCCAGATTTAGCCAATATGAGGCTTTTACTGCTGAAACCGGGCAGATTGAGGTGAAATGCTAGTAATCAACTCAAATTGTCAGGTGCTGCCCAGATGGGCTGGGTGATCTACAGATGGATATCAAGAAGGGGGTGGGTGATCTACAGATGGATATCAAGAAGGGGTGGGTGTGGGGTTGCCTCCCCCAAAATGCAACTTTACAACCGAGAGAAAGGGAGAAAGAAAGGAAGGAGCGAAGGAAGGATGGAAAGGAGGGAGGAAAAGGGAAGAATGGAAGAAAGGAAAGCAAAAAGGAAGAAAGGATAAAATACATTCAATTGAAAGAAAAAGAAAGAAAGAGAGGAGAGACTGGAAAGAGGGTTGAACATCATACCTGTACCTAACACTTGTTTGCTTTGTAGAAATTGTTTGCCATCGTAATAGCCACCCTTTAGTACCTGACAACCATTTTTTTCCTCCATGGGGTTGAGGTAGGGATTGCTCTAATTTCATAACAGTGGGCGCACACCCCCAAATTTACCTCCCCCATCCTCTCCCCAAATCCTGGTCATACTTCTGTTGATCACAAAGCTGAAGGATTCTTCTTAGACATGGAGGGATGTGTGTGTCCCCAAAATTGGATAGCGAACTACTAACTACTATTGAATTCGGAATCAACATTGCCCCTTCTCCCCACTCCCCCCCCCCAAAAAAACCTGGTCATACCACTGATGATCTACCTCAAAGCTGAGGGATTCTCCTAAGACATAGAGGAGATGTGTGTGTTCCCAAAATTGGATAGCGTAACTACTAACTAGTGTCGCCCTCGGGATCTACATTATATTAGAGGCGTATGTGGAAATGTAAAATGATATGGTAACATATACAGAAGCGACTGATGTGTTCTTGCATGATAAGTTTTTCTTTCTCCAATTTTCATCCTCCCTGAAGAAAGAGAACATTGTAAGTGGATTGGTACTCCATACTTGTAAAAAATGTATGAAAATGGAAAGAAAAAAAATAATGTTACAGGAAAGCAGAGTGTCCGCAGAGGAAAAAGGATTGGATTTTGTGTTATCCTGTTGAAACCCCAAAAGACAAGTAAATTCTGACATGTCCGACTGTGTTGACTGTATTAAATCCCACCAGTACACTAAGGTCCCAGCTTCAAAGTCAGTTTGCATTATGTATTTTGCTAAATTTGGGGGATGACACATAACTTTTTTTTTTGGCGGGGGGGGTGGGGGTTTTTTGTCTAAACTTTAAAACTGTGAAAATTTTTTTTACACACTA
>JZLH01S0115007.1:0-10289 GCA_001188425.1 Eucidaris tribuloides | reverse complement strand
TTGGGCAACTCGCCACAACTCGCCATAACTCGCGACTACAACTCGGCTAAGTGGGAACGTAGCTTTAGTAAAATTTTTTAAACCTGTTAAAAATTTTGGACCTGCTCGCGACCTCAAGAAGAGTTGTGCCGAGATACGCCGAGCCGTGCCGAGTTGTTGCGAGTTATCCCGAGTTACATGGAGAGCTTTTCGCGAGTTATCGCGAGTTGTCGCGAGTTCCTCATTTGAGCGACTCGCCACAACTCGCCATAACTCGCTACTACAATTTGGCTAAGTGGGAACGTAGCTTTAAACGGAATAAAGCCATCTATTGAATCTTAACCAATTAAGAGCACACCCAGACATACAGACATACATAGATACATACACACAAATACAAACACACAAACACACACAAACAGCACAGACAGACAAACACATAACCATCTCACACAAAAAGTACAGGCACAAACAGAAACACAAGTACACGTACACTCCACACATGTACGTAGGATGCATTATATACACACATCACAGGTTGGGATTGAATACCAGAAAAAAATCATGCATATAATATTGTAAAAAGGGGCGGGGACGATCATGCATATGCTGATAACCAAGCGGATCAAACAGATGGCGGCTAATCAAAACTAATTAGCAACTGGATACCAAGAAAGAGGAGAACACACGAGGGAGGTAGGTGATGGAGACATTAATATCACTCCGGCATTTTTACAATCCGGCTTGATGGCGGCAACATCGACATTATTTTGTGTGGAACCAGTTTAGAGATGCCTTCGCTCTCTGCCGGTTATAGTTCATAAAGAAGAACAAGTAGAGAGAAGAAGAAAGAAGAAGAAGAAGAGAAGAAGAAAGAAGAAGAAAGAAAAGAAGAAGAAGAAGAAGAAGAAGAAGAAGAAGAAGAAGAAGAAGAAGAAGAAGAAGGAGGGAGGAGGAGGAGGAGGAGAAGAAGAAGAAGAAGAAGGAGAGAAGAAGAAGAGAGAAGGAGAAGAAGGAGGAGGAGGAGAAGAGAAGACGAAGAAGGAGAAGAAGAAGAAGAAGAAGAAGGAGAAGGAGAAGAGAGAAGAAGAAGAAGAGAAGAAGAAGAAGGAGGAGAAGAAGAAGAAGAAGAAGAAGAAGAAGAAGAAGAAAGAAGAAGAAGAAGAAGAAGAAGAAGAGAAGAGACGATTGTGGAGGACGCGGATAATGATGATGTGACAATTCTGACCGTGGATGGCAGCGACAGTACCGATTATGGTGACAATAGTTTTATTAATGCCAAAGAGATTGATAATGGCTATAATAGTTTATTCATTTGATTGCATTTTTTAATGTTTTATTTAACCAGGGTAGTACTTTCAGTCTCTATTAAAACAACAAATAAACATTTAAAATCATTTATAAATAAAGAGAATATAAGAGTAACAATAGCAAAAGTCTCAGAACAGAACACAATGCAGTAAAAACCGTAGATAGAATAGAGACGTAAATAGAATGCTAGAGCGAAGCATAAGGAGAAAAACCCCGTTGAACAATATTTTGTAAACCTGGAAATGTGGAGTAATTTCTTACTGACGGAGGCCCATTGAGGCCAACGCACGTTTCAAGTGCAAAGACAGCGACAAGACAAAAATATACACGAACAAGTACAACCACTTTTCCACAAAAATTCGATCGTCAATAATTTCTGTAATGGAACGTAAAATTGAATACATGCATGCATGATGCGGGCAGCTAGCATGCGGAAGTTGGACCGTGTATGTGAGCGACTTGTATGGACCATGTATGGACTGAGCCTTTAACATGTCGTTGCCCCGGGTTAGAAGTTCATGCAGCAAACGTTTCAAATCAACTGTAACAATTACCTTCCTCCGTTGTCGTACTGCTACTAATGCTTACGCTGTGTTGACCTACATGTTAGAAGGACAAAAGGGCTAAGAATAGTGCAATAAATTGCTGCTAAAAATAATTCTTACATGAAATAATCATAATGAGACAAGATCTTTACTAGGTAGTATAGCGGAGCCAATTACGGACGGCAAATATGAAACACAAGTCAACAGGACGTTACTGGAAAATGGCATATCAACCTATTCAACGTGGAAACATGTATTGCAAACATTACCAATAACGAGGTAATCCGTTTTTACATCAGGTAAAAGATTCATTTCTTGGAAAATGTTATTTTTGTACATCAGATTCGACAATACACTCTGAAGAGTAACAAGTGGATCCTTATGAGTAAAACATGACATTTATTGGCAAATGAGATCATACATGATTAGGAATATCGAAAAGTACAGGGTAGTGACCTAAAAGGCATTGGTTTAATACATTGTGGAAGCCCCACAAAGAAATCGTTAACATTTTCTTTTCGTCATATCTGACAGTGTTTGGATGGACAAATGAACATGCTAGAACACAAAGTTTTGACAGTTATGCTGTCTTTCGTAGATGTATAGATAAAATTCGACACATGAATTATTGTCAGCTGATTAAATTCTGCAACACAGTAGCCAATGGGGGAACACTGGAATGGTTGCTCAATGATTTGCACTTTCTAAAAGCACACAATGTTCATTTTGAACTGCAAGTTTTTCGGGGCTTCATCTTTAGACCTTATCACAGACACTGGTAGCATGGGGAATCGTGCAGCTCATATTTTTTTTTTTAACTGGAAACAATGATATACGATGCCTTCAACTAAAATTGTCAAATTTGATATCTGACCTATTGGACAAATAAACATTTTATCACACTAAACATAAGATAGTTATACTGGCACTAATTAATGTGCAGATACATATCGGCACATTATTAATGTCCTGAAGAAAAATCCCTCTGTTATATAGCAGTTGGGGTGGTGGGGTGGGGAGACTGGAATGGCTGCTCGTTGATTTTTACTTTTAAAATGATTTAATGATACTTTTGGGATGTACATTTTCAGTGGTTAATTTTGATAGCATATAAGAGACATGGTAGCATGTGCGATCATGTAGGCCTACCTGAGACTTTTATTTTTTTCGGGGTGGGGGGGGGGCGGGAACTGGAAAAATATTAAACGATGTTTTTAAGTGAATTCTTATCTGTTCACTTGCTGCAATATCACAGACGCTAGTAGCACGTAGGATCTTGTAGTCCTACCTAAGGTTTTAATTTGTTTTTGAAATCTGGAAATATTGTTATGCATTTAAATCGATTTTTTCCCCGTTCATTATTTTGATGTCAAAGTTGCAATAAGTATATGTCAACTAATTCATATATGTACAGTGTGTCTCAAAAAAATGGTCTAATCGGAAATTATTATTTTTTTAATATATAAAAATCATATACAACCTAATTAAATTGGGTATTGTTATAAAGCTATACCATACTTTCTAGGGTATTTTATTTCATTTCCTTGGGTTT
The DNA here is from genome assembly GCA_001188425.1 of Eucidaris tribuloides. Lineage (NCBI taxonomy): Eukaryota > Metazoa > Echinodermata > Echinoidea > Cidaroida > Cidaridae > Eucidaris > Eucidaris tribuloides. The sequence goes on along the minus strand of JZLH01S0115007.1, from coordinate 6,902 downwards.
TGTCAATCCTAAGATATATTGAACTTTCAGCAATGACGCAAAATCGCGTTTGTCCCAGTATACTGTATGTGCCGTCCATGCGCATGCAGTTTCTGCATATTGTTTAACAAAGAAAGAAACCCCATGAGAGTGTGTTAAAAGTATTGTGTAATCGTTCATTTTAGCTGAACGAATATACATTTCTGATTTCCTATTATTTGCAGTACAAAGGAGGTACATAACTTTGACAAAAGGGCTATAATGAATTATATGTGCAGATCATCATGATGTCGGTGTAAATGCAGTCTGGTAAACAGAAGACATGAACATGTGCAAAATCAATTCAATGCCGAGTAAGATTTATTTGTATTTGTTTTTTTTTACTAGATAATGAGAAACAAACACATTGAAAGAAAAAATGCATTTGTTATTTCTATTATCATTGATTTTTGTAATTCAGCTTTTATGAGTTCTGTAAGTAACAATGCCATCAATTCAGTTGTCATTATGATCAATACACAAAAGTGGGACAAATGTGATTTTGCCTGACTGCACAAACGAAATCATAACTTTTGACTTAGAAAATCAAATTAAATGAAATTAAATTTATTAGAAAGAAAATTTATTCTGCTTGAATATGATACCAAATACAAAAGCTTTTGATAAAATTACATACCTTAAATATTTTTCTCCCTATTGGACCATTTTTTTTGAGACACAAGTATACTTGGAAGAAAATCGCAAAATAATGCAGAACGTACCTGTGGAAGGGACCGTAGCACCATAGCTTTAGCACACTGCTAAGGGTCTTTGTACATGAGCACGTGTATTGCATTGGAAAATGAAAATTTTTGAAAAGTAATCAAAGCTATACAGATGTGTTTAGATTGTTTATTAATTAATCGCTATTTCATTCGCCAAACATTTAAGTGGAAAAGAAAAAGTCAAAGTCGTCAAACTCAATTTAGCTAGACAGAAAGATGGATAGATATTTCACATAGATAGATACGTAGAAACATACATGCGTGAATACATACAAATTAACAAACCTACATAACTACAAGTACATGTACATACAGTATGTAATCGGTAATTTTATCACTAAAGTAAACAAACACAAAAGCTTAACCAAATAACGTTTCTATGTATCTGTTGATATTTTGACTGTTGTATTGGCCTTAACTGTTAGATGGATTGAATAAAGTCTTCTGGGTTATCTGACTCGTATTGCCAGAAGGCACATGGGGATATTGAATTAATTTAATACAATACAATACGCAAGTTGAGTATATAAGACGTTACTAGGGTGCCCTTAATGTGCGATTGCACCTCTGATATTTATTCAATTTCATACCCGGTAAATGTTTCTAGGTCCCTAAATGGACGCAAATTACACGTAAATTGTTGAGATAACAATCATGACGATATGTTTGCACCACTTACTGAAAACAGGGAAAAGGCTACGTTGGAAAATGACAACTGAGCTGTTGTTTTACGCTACTGTGATGTCGTTTGTTTGCGTAAATAGATTGGGGATGAAAATAATGGGCGGAAAATACGAGAACTGGCATACGTCGATATTTTTGACACGACAGATTGTTCAGCGACTCTGCTGTGTCATAGATGTTTGAAATAGCTTACCCCGAATTTTTTTAGCCTCTGTTTTACCTTGCTCTGTAAATTCTTTTTATCTAGAACAAATAATAATCAACTTATAAGGAGAAAGATACGAGTAGATATAGGGCTACTGGAGAAATGTGAAATTATATTTTGTTATCGCAAAGAAATAATCCGTCGTTTATTACATTCCCCAACTAATATAAATTCAACAAAAATGGTTTGGTCAAAACTTCTCACAAGCAGATTTCACAGATTTTAAAGCGATCGGTGCAAGCAATAGGAATTCCTTTTCCCCGACTTGTATTGTTTTATTATTCTGCTACATAACATTATGATATAAATCCCATTATTTCATTGCGGTAATAATTGTTGTAAATGTCAATAGATGACATTGTCAAGATTAAAGGCACTGTATAACAATGTTTCCAGTTTAAAAAATCTGAGCTACATGATTCACCATGCTACTAGTGTCTTTGATACAGTCTAAATATGAAGCCCTGAAAAAATTGCAGTGTAAAACAATCATTAAGTGCTTTAAAAAAGTGAAAATCATTGAGAGACCATTCCAGCTTTTCTCCATAGACTGCTGTGTTGCAGAATTTCCTATCGCCCGATGTAAAATTAATGTGCCAATTTGTATCAAAACATATTGTACTAGTGACAGCATAACTGTCCAAACTGTTGTGTTCTAGGGTGTTTATTTGTCCATTCAAACACTGTCAGATATGTCAGATAGCAAAGTTCGACAATTTTTTAAACGGGTCTTCCACAGTGTTATAAAGTGTCTTTAAGACTGGTAGATAATCAAATTAAAAGACTAGAAGAAGAAGAAGGAGATACATCATACCCAACAGCAGGGGCGCAAATCGAGGGAGGGAAAGGGGAACATGTCCCCCCACGATTTTGAAGGTGGGGGACACAATATCAAATGTCCCCCCCCCCGACGGATTTATAGTGTGCATAAGTCTGTGATCAATGTGTTTGGCTAGTAATTTGGCAGGTAAATCCTTTTTTTGGGCGGAGTAAAAACTGGTATTTGGTCGCTACCGTCGGCCCCACTGCGCCGCTACCCACGACGCTATGTGAGGTAATTTCCTTTGACTAGTAAATTTGGGGCCTAGTGCAAACAACAACAATTTGCCGGTGCATAAAAAAAAATGGTATTGGCTGCGTGCTTCGCCCCACGGCATGCTCCTGGACAACCCCCCGGCCGCCCAGCAATGTTTGACGTAGTATCGTTGGCTAGTACAAAAAAATGGCAGGCAGGTTCCTGCATGTGATGTTCCCCCTACATTTAAAAATGGATTTGCGCCCTTGCCCAACAGAGTCGCAAAAATATTAACATGAGACCTTAAATGTCTTACTGACATTAATCCAGTCTAGGCTGATTAGAACTCTTATCACGAATCAGACAATATTAAATTCAACACAATTTTTCCAATTTGTCAGCCTGTATTCACCATCATCTTACATGAAAAGAAAAAGCATCCGTAACTTAGAATAAGAGGTCATTTTCTTTAAACTTGATTAATTTAATGAACGAATTTTAAGTTAAAGTCCCAGTAATGTGATTTCCATTCATAATTATTCCGATAAAACTGGAGCCCACGCATCAGCCTCGTCGACTGTGTCCGATTTGGTCTTGTAGATGAATTATTGTAAATGTCAAAATCTTGTACCCTACCATGCTAACCCACGTGCAAGTGGCACTCTACGTTAAGAAACTTGGCCTTCACGCTAATGATGCATGGCTGATATGAAGGCGACGAGCTTTTCATCCTGAAGATGACCTACATAAAAATACGGGATGAGGTCAAGTTTGGATTCTTAGAACAGATACCGAGCCGAAGCATGATGTAAACATAAAAAAAAATGGAAGACGGAAAATCTAGAAGTTCGTTTTAATACCTTTAGCTTGTCAAATTATTGAAGAACAATGCCAATATTATTGAGATGAACATGTAGGTATTTTTTCCACAAATGAAAGACGGTTGAATTCAGACACTTTTAAACAACTTATCCAACGATCATACTTTAGGATAAAATATTACTGTAATATTGCTTACTAAAATTCAACCCAATTCAATTCCATGTCTTTAGTTGACCACAAAACGTAAATGGAAAATCGATGAATTTACATGACATTGACATAAATAAATAAATAAAAAAAATGTTACAAACATGGAAGAAAATGATAAAATTGCACTACAATTAACAAAAAATGCGGGATTATAATAAAGACGTTTGAAAAAAAAAACATATTGGCAATAAATTCTTATCTTCCAAAATGAAGTACAGATTTGATTATACTATTTTCATTCAAAAAAAAATAGCATTAAAATTGTAATAATTGAACAATTTAGAATTTTCTTTAATTATTGGATCAGAATGAAACTCCGAGTGTGTAAGTTGTACAAATCGAGTACGAAATTAGTATATAATAGACTGTGCTTGTCATAACGTGAAAGTGAAAAGTGTCAATTAAAAGATGCACAAATGTAATTACACAGCTTACAGAACATCATTTTAAAGCACTTCATCTGTACACCTTTATCTGAATTTCGCATGGTCAATGAACCAAAAGAAACGAGAAAATTGTCTGCGTACATCATAATAATTGCGCTCCTACCCTTGATTCCGTTTCAGGTGAACTAGTTGTCGTAGACGACATAACTCAATAAGTTAATTAATCGGATTATCTCAGGTAATACGTGTATTAGCCAAAGTAATCGGATAAATGATGGAAGTTATCGTACTACGTTGTTATGTATCATACATCCGCCGCGCGCCAGAATCCATTACGACGATCTTGCAAGACATCTACCGCTTGTACTTCAGAGACCGCTATACAGGTATATGACTTCGTGTTAATTTGTCGTTAATCTTTCTCCGAGTTTCTTTTTTTATCGCGTGCAATCTGAAAGAGAATGAGTGCATTAGTAATATGAATATGAAATATGTTAGAGTTAGTACGATTATCGAGTGATGTATATCGAATTTATCTCAAATGGCACAACGATTTCATCTTTATTCCTCCATACTTTGAATTCCACCTGACCCGCCCTCCTTTATCCAAAAGCATATACGTACACTTACGATGCCTACAGTCGGGTTAAAACCCGTGTTGACTTAATGTAAGTCGCCATGACTGGACTTATATTTGTCTTGTTTTTTTTTAATAGTCGATTTGAAGAAGAAGAAGAAGGAGGAGGAGGAGAAGAAGACGAAGAAGAAGAAGAAGAGGAGGAGGAGGAGGAGGAGAGGAAAAAGAGGAAGGGAAATCCAAGAAATAGTGATGAACAAGAAGGTAAAATCAGAAAGAATGAAAGAGAAAATCTATCCCTCAGCTCGGCGGATCAGAACTGCTTCTGCATAATCTATTCATACTATGGACATCGATCGGGGGGTGGGGGGCAGGGGGCAGTTACCCCTAATGAAAATATTGAGGATGGGCAACCATAGCGTTTTGAAAACTTGAAATATCAATTAAAAGTAAAGCAAGAATGTGTTCGGAAATGCACTACAAAACGATTAGAATAAACATAAAAAATAGTAATAATCTTACCCAATTTTCAACCATTTTACATTGCAATTTGGAGCACGCGGAATATTTTGACAATTTTATTACTTTTGCGCCCCCCCCTCATCCGAAACATGGATCCGACGACCCTGATCCATACCAAAACGTCGTAAACGACCTAAAACGCAACTGCCCTTAGGTAATCTGGATGTTTCCGATGTGGTCGGCTAATTCTGGTTTAGGTTGAACCCTATATACTGTGTTGGAGTGCATCATTTATCTCGGTCGGTCATTCATCCTACAATAATTCCTCTCCGACAATTCTTCAGATGACATATTTTCAGAATTCAACCATACGATGCATACGATACGATGTGTTTATCCCACTGCATTGCATAATTGAAAACAGTCCCCATTTTTTTAAATAAAACTGTTTGAAAAGTCACCCATTCAAGGATTCTGCTGTGAACATTTTGAGGTCAAATATTTGACATTTGATATTTTTAATCGAATACCACCAGAATTCACCGTGACAACTGAAATCTTTAGTACAGTTTAATATATGAGTTCAATTAATATGGGTCATATTTTAATTCATTACTGGGCCAATGTATTTTCATGCTTATTTCTCCTTAGGTAAACACATAAATAATAAATATACTTCCAGCAAAGATACACCGAAGTTAGTGCAAACTTGGGTATATGTTTCAACTCATTTCGATCTTGAGGAATTTTCAAGTGCTCGCATTCATGTCATTTTCCTTTCATATGCCTTTGATATCATTAATATGTAAATGTATGGTAAATACATTTGTGACTGGTAGAGCTCTTGTTGTTATTAAGCTAAATTTCCCTGCATTAAATCACCGCACGATTTGTGACTTATCTGTTTTTGATAAAGCTTTGATGTTAATAGTGATTATTTTCCGAATAATTATGCGGTATCCTGTATATGCATTATATCGATGAATCGTTTGATTATTTCTGGTGATACATGAGAACACAAGGACGCATTTTGTTGATACAATAACTTCGGAATGAAACTCAATGACGAGACTAAAGTATCCGTATGTTTGCGCACGTCCAGGTGTACTAGTGAGTTTGCGCTCGCAGACGTATTTCAGACATAAAATTTGGTATCAAAACGGTGATAAATCTTGAAATTGAATCATTTGATTTACTCCATCCATTCAAAAGATAATCACCAATGCTTGCATCCTCTTTTACTGCGTTTACACATTTCCTCTGGTTATAAAACAACTTTGCTGGTAATTCACTGAATAAATAGATTCAATCCTTGACCATTCCCTTTATAGTTATCAGATAGTACAGAGACATAGAGTAAAAGGTTACAAATAATTTTACGTGCATTTTGTTTGAAAAAGAGAATTACTAGATATTCAAACTAATTCTAAACTCTTTGTTTAATGAACCATTTAAGTGGCGTATAAATGGAGAACACAAAACCCAAAGCATTACCATTAAAATATTACGACTAGGCCCTTTATCCAACACATGCACGCAAACATACACACAGACACAGACACAGACAGACACACTCACACACGCACACACACACACACACGCACACACACATACACACATACACGCATAAACACACACACACACACACGTGCGCGCACACACACACACACACACACATAACACACACACATACACATATGCGCACACTCACTCACACACACATACATACATACATACACAAATCACGCACACAAACCATTACACACACATACACATACACAACACACACACACACAAC
>JZLH01S0114984.1:34354-57021 GCA_001188425.1 Eucidaris tribuloides | reverse complement strand
TGGCGCATGGAAGCGCGGGGCGGGGGAGGGGGCGGACAGAGCAGTCACTAGTGCACCGCCCCCCCCGCAAAAAAAAACGGAGTATCCAACTTTGAGTATATTGGCATGATGCAAAAAACAAAACACAAAACAAAAATCTGGGGTGGTGGTGGTAGATTGAGCATCATTTTGGGTGTTGTTCTTATAATGATTTAATGTTTGCTATGGAAATTCTAACACTTATACAATTGAAACACTTGAGACGAATATATACAATAATATAAAATACACAAAAAAAAGCAGATACCATTCACAACCACGAAATGGTATTACAAAAGAACACCACAAAACATCACTCGATATCATAACCCTACGCTTGCTCCAAGAAGTTATTATAAAAAAAACGCAAAATAACACACAGATTTGATAGGAACATGTGATTATTTATGATAGAATTGAAGGGAGATTTATCTCTAATAGAATTAACCTAAATTGGAAAAGTATATATGTGGGAAAATACAACAAAATCTTATTTGAGATAGAAGATTTATTTTGACGACTCGATATCATTTACTGCTACCACTAACATTGGACGATCACATATCACATGTTACGCTTATCGGACAACCTCTTGTTGATTATCTTCATCGCGTTTTCATACAATCCCTTCGCACATGACTCAAATAGAGCAAACTTCAGATCCTCCCTTAACAGTCTCGTTAACCGTCTCTGGTCTGGTGGATTAATGACTTTTTTGAATCCTACTCTCTCTCCTTTTTTGCGCCACAAATAGTCCTAAACATTTCAACTGTTCTGTGTGTAGTACGGATGGTCGAAAGAAGACAAGCAGTTTCGACGTGATATCAAGGAGGCGTGTCTTCTTTTGAGGCAGTTCGGGCGGGACTGCATCACGCAACGCATGGCCGCCAGGTCCCGCGGGGAGGAGCTACCTCGCGATATGCTCACGAACATTCTGGAAGCGTGGGCGGATCTGAATGGAGACAAGACTTTCGGCATGGAGGAGATGATCGATGAATTTGTGACATTCTTCATAGCAGGTGAGCTCAGTAGTCTGGCTTCCAGGCGTATAGAGTAATATGCCTACATCTTAAACTGGCGACCGAAAACATCGTCACGTTACAAACGGCTGCAAACGCGTTTCCTGAAACGAATTCGTTTGATTAATCGCAAGGCACGCATTTACTATGCTGGCTTTGATTTTCGTCGCGTTTGAACACCGTGTCAAGAAACGCGTTTCAATAAACGCGTTTGTAACAGGGTGCAACTGCATATTGATAAAGAAACTACCATCTCCAGTCAACTGATTTGATTAAGACTTGTATCTTCATTTATCGTCTCTGCAAACCGCAGTGTGAGCTTACTCTTTTGGTAGAAAAATTTCGGAGAGTGAGTGTACTCTGGATGTAAAAAAAGACGCATGGTCTGGAACCGAGGCAGAGTGAGTGTACTCTGGAGGTGAAAAAAGTGCAACCACCGAAATACATATTCAGTATTCGGTTTGTCTATTATAAACGAGAAGAAATGTATTATGCGTAATTGCAAAAAGATGGAAGAAAAGCGCACCCAATTTTTATTTACAGCTCCCGTAAATAGGACGTAGTTATCGATGTTTTTAGTGTAGTTTCGGCAAATGGTGAAAAAAAAATCAGATTTCCTCTTTTTGTGCTTTGGAAATACATTTATCACATGCTATGAAACGCTTCCATTTTGGAGGAATTGATGGAATATAGAAAAGTCGGGGAGACCCGGCCCTTGACGTGGCGATATTTCCTCCACGATCATTAAAATAAATAATTCTGTGTGATATAATGTTTTATTTGATTTAGGTCAAGAAACAACGAGTAACCTTCTGGCGTTTACCATCGAGCTACTTGGAAAAAATCCGGATGTCCTGAAAAGGTAGGTCCATTTGTTGACAGTAACTATAGCTTTTAATCATTGACTTTAAAATAAAATACATAAGGTATCTTATGTTAAAGCCACAGGTTAACAAAGACCACAGTTTAAAAAAATGTGAGCTACATGATCCTCCATGCTCTGTAATAATAAAAGTAATAATAATAATGATAATAATAATAATGATAATAATGATGATGATAATAATAATAATAATAATAATAATAATAATAATAATAATAATAATAATAATAATAATAATAATAATAACAATAACAATAACAATAATAATAATAATAATAATAATTATAATAATCGGTATTTATATTGCGCGCATATCAACTCAAAAGAGTGCTCAAGGCGCTGTAATATTCGTTAAACAATAAATTTAAAACACCCATCACAACTCCCAGCTCTATGATTTTTGTCGAATGTATACAGTGGCGTATCTAGGAAATGCAGCGCCCGGGGCAAGTGCTAAAATTGCGCCCCTTCCAACAATTGAAACAGCTGGGGCAAGTACTAAAATCGCGCCCATTTTTCTTCATTTTTTCTTCATTTTCCCTTGTTTTTCTTCAAACTTTTGCCTTTTTGCGCCCCCCTGAAAGTGGCGCCCGGGGCACGTGCCCCCTTGCCCCCCGCTAGATACGCCACTGAATGTATACACTACGATGTGGTTTGCTGCGGTCGGACACTGAAATCAAACCAAACTAAACTTAACTAAACTAAACTATGAACTAAACTAAAATAAACTATAAACTAAACTAACACAATTTACCAAAATTACATTAAATTGAATGAAGGAATAAATAAGCTTAATTTAACTTAATAAACTAAAACAAAAGAAATAGAAGGAGTGAAATATGCTGACAAATTAATTCTCGACGGTTTCAACCATTTCATTTTGCAGGCTTCAAGATGAACTGAATGATAAACTTGGCTCTCAATCCTATATTAGCTACCAAGACTCTTTAAAACTAGACTATCTCACGCTGGTAAGTATATCGGACAAAGATGCCGTACACCTATCGTTACATTGGGACCTTCTGAGTTCTGACCACGCACTGTAATCTATCAAATATTTCCCGCTCCGTGCGTAGAATTGCAATATATTTCTTTTGCGTAAAGTGCGACGAAAAATGGAAAATTGTGTACGTTTAGCAGTTCATGTTTTGTAGTATCTTGCACTGCTTTCTAAACATATTCTTGTACGGGTTTACGTTCTATCAATTTTTTTAAGTTGTCAAAATGATTAATTCTTGGGAGCAAACCGATATACCTCCACCCCTCACCATTTTCATGGGGAGGGGGCAGTGGCGTATCTAGGAAATGCAGCGCCCGCGGGGCAAGTACTAAAATTGCGCCCCTTCCAACAATTGAAACAGGGGGGCAAGTACTGAAATCGCGCCCCTTCCAGCAGCTTCCGCCTTGGCCAGTGTGGAAATCGCGCCCTTTCCAACCTTTTTTGACCGGTAGCTCTCAAGAGTTTATTCGTGAAACTTAATATTTCAATGTCTTTTTCCTCCCACCCGCCCCTTTTCTACCATTTCTTCGCCTTTGTCTTCATTTCCTTGTTTTTCTTCAAAACTCTTTGCCTTTTTGGACGCCGCACCTGAACGTGGCGCCCATCGGGCGAACGTGCCCCCTTGCCACCGCGGCGTAGATACGCCACTGGGAGGGGGTGACTTCCCTTCTGTCCCTGCTCACAGGATGAACGCCTCTGAGTCCCGCTATGAGTATAGGACCCTGTGAATATACTGCATGTATTATACTAATGTAATGTAACGTTGGGGCCACTGCACACGTCACGATCGGTTACATCCGATTTTGGCAATAAATCGCAGCAGTATCTAATATAGGCATTTTTACAAATATACTTATTTGATTCGGGTTCTGAACGATAGTATGAATGGAATTTTGGTGCGCTGTCAGCCTTGAACCCGGAATAAGGGCCAAATTATTTTCAAATCGTAGACAATCGTAAGACTTCTTTCACGTCACTACGATTCGGAGCAGATTTGGCATTTCTTCTGACTAGAGAGCTCGAAACAGATTATTTTCGATTTTACGATCTGTATGACTATTCAGTAGGTTAATTAACAAATTGTGATGTGTGGAAATGTTTATGTCAAGCGATATTCCATTTTCTTCCGAAACCGGATCGTAGACCGATCGTGTAGTGTGCGGTGGCCCTAACAGATACGATGTGACTGTTTTTTTTTATATAATTTGACTACAGGTATTAAAGGAATCACTGAGGTTCTATCCACCAGTAGCTTTGGTATCGCGCATAACCGGAAGTGAAGTTGTCACCAGCTCTGGAATGGTTATTCCCAAAGGAGTTCAAGTCAATGTAAGTATGGTTACCCTCGCAGTATGCTCTTTTAAGTTTAAAGGGGTTACAACCGATTTAGATAAAATAAATTCCATGCCTTCAACCCGACTGAACAATAACACAATTGGACCTGTTGAAAGTGGAATTAACAACGAATCAAATATCGGTAATCTGTTGATGTATGATGATCACCGTAATTAACTCTTTACACGCTGAATTCATTTTGAGGGGATAATAATGACAATTGTTCTTCTAACATTTTCTTTGAATTTCGCTTTCCTTTTTGTGGTAATTAAAATAGTATTTTTTCTATAGATATAACTTAAGCAAAGTGTCTCCTGTGCAAATGTGCAGAAAAAAATATAATTATTACGATTGTTCAATTTAATTGTACGAATGTGCACAGGAGACTCTTTAGCATGCTCAGGGTTAATGATAAAAAATATAGTGGGGTAAACTAATTATCCACACCTCCCACGACTCTTATGTAATTCAACGTTCGTGGCGCTGCATCATATTAGCGAAAATTGCTGGATCGATAACTTCCGGTCGAAATATACGGGAGCACAAACTCAGTGGACCACCACCGCAGAAAACATGATTGATATAATTATTTCCTCTTTGAAATACACAAAATAATAACAGTTTCATAGAAAAATGGCATTTATGATTAAAAACCTGGAAAGTTTTCTTTGAATAATTGTCGATGAAAGATATTACGTACATGACTAACGTTCTGGAAATAGGTGAAACCGCAAACTATCATAGATGGGGCCCCTATATATTTAGGAAATGGAATACAATTAATTTCGTTAGTGGTATGGGTAAGTGATACTCCGGCGTTGAAATGGATCCATTTTCAAATGTCAGATGTGGGCACACTTTTTCAGAAAAAAAGCAGTAATACTATGCTACACCTTTCTTTCAGTTTGTTGTTTCTTAAATAGCTCGTTTTAAAGTGGTTGAAAAGACTTCCATTAAAAAAAAAATGATCTAACATTTTGTATATTCCATGCATTCAGCCCGATGAAACATTAACAAAATGTAATTTAATGAGAAGACATTGTAGTAGTGAGAAAAAAATAGTTCTCCACACTATTTATAATCCATCGTTCGTGGCGCTGCATGAGGGGGCAAGAATTGTTGGGACGACCACTTCCGGTCGAGGTGCGGCCTCACAAACCCAGTATAGTCTACAGTAGGAAAAAGTGCTCGTATATTTCATCTTTACAATGAAGAAAGTAAGAATTAATTTGGATTAAAAAAAAAATGACGCATGTGACTCAAAAAAGGAAAGTTTCTTTGAATAATCGCCTACTCGATGAAAGATCTTACGTACATGAATGAAAGTACCGGAAGTTGGTAAGACCGCAAAATATACATTCACGAAATGAAAAAACAAATGAATTTCACTATTGGTGTGAGAAATACAGTGGTGTATCTAGGGATTATGGTGCCCGGGGCGCACCAGGGGCAAACAATGAAATTGTCCCCCCCCCCCCCCACATGCGAAAAATTATTGACGTTAATGTAAATGCAAAGGAAAGACCGACCAAGAGATTGTCTTTGCAAAATTATACAAGGGAGCATTAGAAAATTGTTGTACTTGTAATCCTATAAAACCCATTTTTCTAGCGCACTTTACCCTTTGGCTTGGCAGGGTGGGGCGCATAATTCTTATAAGGTTCATAGTGTTCCATCCATTTTGCCTCTTTCTCTTTCTCTCTTATGTATTTTTTCCGCCCTCTTAAAGTGGCGTCTGGGTCACATGCTCCCTCTGCCCCCACCCCCACCCGCCAAGATACACCACTGAAGTAATACGTGTTGATTTAGATCCCTTTTCAAATGTCAGATGTCGGGGCACTTCTTCAGAAAGAAAGATGTAATGTTATGTTTCATGCCTCTTAAAGGTAAATGACATGATTTGGGGTAGTCCTCAACTTGGGCTGAAACTACCCTAGAATCAAGTAAACTATGCAAGGATTCTACCGTGAAAATCTTGAAGTCAAACGTTGACTCATTCTAAAATAACTAATGTCAATATCTCTTGTGGCAGGCAAACCGGCTGTGTGGCTTTCTATGGGTCTTATTTTTATCGTGCCCCGATAGAATTAATGTTCATGCTTGATTCTCGTTAAGTAAGCAAATTAGAGACAAATCATTTCAGCTGGGAGATTCACTCCAGCTGGTGTATAATTGGTATATATTTCAACTCATTTGGTTCTTGAGGCATTTTCAAGTATTCCCAATCATGTCACTAACCTTTAAGCACTACTGTGTATCTCAGACATCAAAGTTTGACAATTTTTTTTTAAATTGAAGCTCCACAATGTTAGCCTGTGGCTTTAATATTATTTTCTTCTTGCGATGGGCTTAGCTATATTTTGTAAAGACATGACACTTGTTTACAATGGATTGGTTTCTGCAGAGGCACACCTAAATTCGGGTATCACCAGCTATCAAGTTCCGGGGCGGGGAATTTCGTTTACTTCGTAAACACTTGAACATGTTTCATGTAAACTCATCAACACGTTTAACACGTTTAAGTGTTTAGGTGTTGAAAATCGTAAACTCGTCAACAAACACTTTTGTGAATACCCAAACTCTAAAGTGTTTATATAGATCTTCACAAAAATGTTTGTTGACGTTTATGACTTTCAACACCTAAACACGTGAACGTGTTCAAATGTTTATGAAGTGTTCCTGAAATGAACTCGAATTGTTGATATCGTGTACGGTAGGTGATACACAGAATTTCTAACTAAACGTGTTTATGATTTCCAGATAGACGTGTTCAAGTGTTAATAAAGTGTTACAGAAAAGTGTTTATAAAAGTGTTTATTATTTTTATAGTGCCCAGTGCATTATATCTATTCGACATTAATCGGTTTGGAATCGTTGGTTTGGGATGAATATCAAAAAAAAATAAAGGTTGAGAAGAGGATATAATACCAATAGCAGAATAGGGAACGTTGATGTCAAGAGGGGCATTGGGGCACATGTTAGTTGCAGATATTTTCATCCCACGTAACATTTCTTCCTAGGTAAAATTACTTTTTTGCAAAGGGTGCAACTTTAGCAAACATTTTTAGGGGCAGTTCTGATTATTAAAATATGAAAGGTGTGTATTCTGCAAGCGAGCGGATTTCGGTAAATTTTGAAATTTTAAGTTGTAAAACTCGCTTTGTAGTCTATTCTGGAGCTATTACAACTATGATTTTTCTTTTTTTAAATAATATTGAGAAGATGAAGAAAATCTGCCTAGATCAAATGGATCAATCGGAACAATGAGGGAAAACGTATAGTTTCGTTATATAAAATACGGATGCAGATTCCCCTGAATCTTCATTTTATAGTGATTGGTATTTTAGCAAATACGATATACGTGTATATGATTCTGTGAGTAAGTGCATGAGGAGATAAAAATGAAGTCCTTAATGGTAAATTTTCTTTTGTTTTTCAGCGTTTTTGTTTGTGCAGTAGAGCTCGATTTTGATAAGGCCTACTTTGTCTAATTTAGTAGTAACTACTAATAGTAACTAGCACCATGCACCCCATCCGGTGGCGTAAACGAACGGGGGGGGGGGGTGGATGCGGATATGCATCCCCCAGTTCACAAGGTGGGGGATGACATGTACAAACATCCCTCCAGGTTTCACGGTAAACAATTTTTTTTCAGTCAGTGGTATTCTAATTTCTTTTGTTTGGTATTAAGGTGATTATTATGATTGTGTTGATAATGATGATAATGATGATGATGATGATGATGATGATGATGATGATGATGATGATGATGATGATGATGATGATTACTATTATCATTAATATGATGATGATGATTAGTATTATTATTATTGTTATGATGTTGATGATTATTATTATCATAATCATAATCATCATTATAGTTATAATTCTTATTGATAAAATTATTATAATCATTATCATTATTATTATCACTATCGTCGTTATGTCACTTTTATTCCCTCAGTACATTCCTATTTCTGATCCCGCAAAACAACCGTCTTCTGCTCCTAACGAGATGGTGTCTAACACGGGGCGTTTGCAATGGACACTGGTGTAAATTCTGGGGCATGCGGGATAAATTCCCGACTTTGGCCTAAGGAGGAATGGGTTGCACAATCATCCCCCTTATTTTTCAAGGAAAAATGATCTTGAACTAAGCAGTATGATGCTGATTTTGTCAAAATATATATACGCGGCTCTTACTGTTGAATGTCCATTTTACGAAACTAGTGTTATCAGAGAGTCAAAATATGCTTATAAAACCCTAGAACTCCTAAGCTTCAGGGGGCTCCGCCTCCTCACCCCCACAATTTTCGCCATATTTTTAAATGACCTGCTATGATAGAATATAAAAGTATACTTCGGATGAAGTGCCAAAACTTAACACGCATCCCACTTTCAAAATGTGGTAGGTTTTCATTAGTGTTGACTGTCCACTACACAAAAAATAGTATTAGCAGAGAGTCGAAATAATCTCTTAAAACTGCCAAAGGTCTTGAGCCCCCTGACCCTCGACAGGGACCCTACCCTTTTTTAGCGTATAGTTTCTGGAAAATCTTGTAAACCTTAAAGTAAGGCAAGCTTTGGGCGAACATATATCCCCAAATATCAGTTTATTTTGTGAAAATGTTGTATTGTATAAATTTCAATATATTTGGGCTGTGACATAGCCTGGCTACAAGACGTACTGAATGCACCGGAGAAATAAATGTTCTATTGTCTTGTACTTCGTGGGCGGCCTCTGATTCGCAGAGGCGGAGTCTGGAATTCAGACTGGCTTTGACCAGGCCCAGTCCGTGACATACTATTTCCCTCGTCAATTACTTCAGTTTGATATTATAATGCACTGAACTTTACCTCATAGGTCTATGTAAGTGACATTACTTTGCCTGAAGTGACAAAAACAAAAATGTTTCATATATTTCATTGTCGGAAAATAGCATAGAAAACAGACATACTGAAGCTTTTCGGCATGCATTCATCCGAGTAAATCTCATGAATGAAACAGAAAGCCAAAACGAAGCTCTGATTACCTCGACAGCCAATCACAGCTCGTCAGGTCACGTATTTTCCTTTGCTTTCGTTATATTGTTTCGTTTTGGCTTCCTGTTTCATTCATGCGATTTACTCGGAAGAGTGCATGCCGAAAAGCTTCAGTATGTCCGTTTTCTATGCTAATTTCCGATTTTGCAGTACCAAATACCTTTTCAGATATTTCATTGTATAAATTCTGTAAACACCATTAATTTCTATTAACTGATTACAGTAGTTTGTATATTTGTTTGAGCAGAAGATTGTATTTGTTTCCGTTTCAGTTTCAATACTCTGTAACATAACAGCTTATCACTGTTCTGTGTACATTTTTTTTTTCATGTAGATGAGTACATACACCATGGGAAGAATGACCGAGTTCTTCACTGACCCGGAAGTATTTCGCCCAGAACGGTTTAAAGCTGATAATGAAAAGTATGATGATCCGACACTTTTATCGTTAGCATTTTGAGTGTAAAAACAACCAACATAATTATATCAAAGGACACCAAACATTATAGCTCACCCGAACAGGGGGTATACGTGAGCTGTAATTATAACACACTATCAATTGTTGACATCTGATCTTTATTAGTACGACAGTCACTCTTTTGTCTGGAAACTTTTAAGGATTCGACATTAATTTCATTTTTAAATGCATAATCCATCTTCTAAAATTATTATCCCTTCGCCCGACGAAGTCGGAGGAGGATTTAGTAATGCCGCCGCCCGTCCGTCCGTCCGTAACACTGGTTTCCGTTCGATAACTTTACTAATATTTGATAGATTTTGATGAGATTTGGTATGAAGATACGTGATATCAAAATACAGCCCAAGTTCGATTTCGGTGGGTAAAGCTCAAAGGTCAAAGGTCAGACCTTATTGCATGTGAAAATAGCTAGTTTCCGTTCAGTAGGCCTAACTGCGGTAGTTTTCAATGGATTTTCATGAGATCTGCCATTGTTGTGTTTCGATGAATAGCTTAAAGTATTTGGGTTAATATATTCATATAATTTATACGTATTAGAGTCAGAAGATTCTTATGCTAGCAGAAATACCAAATGCCTGCCAGACAGTTTACAACATAAAAGCTATGCAGGTACGTGATATCAAAATACAGCCCAAGTTCGATTTCGTAGTGTGTAGGTCAAAGGTCAAAGGTTATAGCTCAATTAAACACGAAAATAGCTATTTCATGGTTTCCATTCAATAAATGTATTAACGTTCAACAGATTTTCATGAGATTTGGTATAAAAGTACATTACATGATACCAAAATACAGCAAAAGTTCAATTTCCGAATATGTAGATTACAGGTCAAAGGTCATATTGCTTTCTGTTCGATAACTTTAGTGATGTTTAAAGGATTTTAATAAAAGTTGCTGAAAGGTACATGGTATCAAAATACAATCAAAGTTTGATTTTGGAGTATGTACATGAAGGTTAAAGGTCATAGTTCATTTAATATGTGATTACAGCTAATTTTACATATTCAAAAATATGGTTTCCATTTGATAACTTAGTAATGTTTGACACTTGACAGATTTTAACGAAATTTGGTATAGGCCTAAAGATACATAGTATCAGAATACAGTTTGATTTTTGATAATGTACATTTATGTCAAAGGTCAAAGATCATAGCTCATTAAATATGTATGAACAGCTAATTACGTGTTCCTTTCGATGACTTTAGTAATGTTAGACAAATTTTGATCTTCGAGTATGTAGGCCAAAGGACAAAGTTCACACTTCATTAGATATGCATATGTATGTTATTTGTGCACGCTTTGTATACGCCGTGCGTTGTCCTTGTTTATGGTATATTACATATTGTTTTGTTTTTTGCATTTCATGATAGCGGTGAAATCTGTGTAATTTTTATTTTGTTAAGAAACTTAAAACTCTGTAACTGAAATACATGTGTAATTTCTGTTAGTTTTGTAATTTGTGTGTACATTTGGTAACTTCTTTTACATTTTCTTTCTTTACAGTGGTCACCCTAATTACACGTATTTCCCTTTTACGTTGGGTCAGAGGTCTTGCATCGGTCAACAGTTTGCATTTGTAAGTTAGAAAAAAGGTTGGTTTTTTTTTAATCTCACAGTCAACATCAGATTATGAAGTAGCGAAATGAAAAGAAAATTTTGTCTTCCAACCGAACAAGAGCAGTCCAGACAACGTCCGCTTTACGATAAAGCAAATCAGCGTCAGAAAAGTTTGTATACAAATCACTTTTTTAACAGTGATTGTAGCTCTTTCCATCGTATAATTCGTTTGTTTTCATCATTGATTGGAGCAAAATCATCACTATACTGTTTAAATTAAAAATAGGGAGTCTCATTTGATACCCTCCCATAACACAGCAAAACATTACTCATGTCCCTAGGCCATTTACAAAGGACTTGCCTGTGAAATTTGAAGGTCGGGTATTACCCAGATATTGAAAAATTAGCAAAAAACAATAGTTTTGCACACTTCAGGCCTATTAGTACTTGTGTAAGACCCATGGAGGTAAAAAAGAGACCTGCATGCACTGTCTAAATAAATAGACTAGTACTACGAGTAGAATTTTTGCCATTAGAGACAAAAAGATCAAATCGAAGTCTAACCTTTTCTGTAATTCCACTCAAAAGTGTTGGCAGCCAGAGATGTTGGTGAATTTGCAGCAGTCTTAACAACATAATGGCCTGTAATTGATTATAGGGACATTTTCTCCAGATATAAATGATGATTCAATGAATTCAGAAAATTATAGGAAATGTACGATATTACAGCTTTTATGAGAACAATTCAGGGTCCAGCCATCAGGGAAATCAGGGAAAATTATTAACTTTTTCAGTCAGGAAAAATCACTGGGAAATTTGATAATAATGCTCAAATCAGGAAAAGTCAGGGAATTTTGATTGGCCCAAAAAATTGAAAGTAGTCAGTCAGATTCTGTTATATTTTGTTGCATATCAAAACAATATTCATTGAATGACTGGCTATATATGGTGAAACTGTCAATGAGTTTGAGACTTCATCAAGGAAAATCTGGGAAGTTTGTTTTCTTGAAATGCTGGGAACCCTGAATTTCTATTCGCCTTTGTTTGCTTTTTATCATTTCATTACTTTTTTCATGCTAGATTGAAGCAAGAATCATCTTGGCTAAGATCCTTCGAGTGTTCAAGTTTGACCTGGTTCCAGGACAGAGTTGGAATTTGTTTCCCGCCGTTACCGTGAGACCAGTGGACGGATGTATGAATTACATCTCATTTCGAGAATAAGAGAAATATTTCCAGAGTAAATAAATTTATGATTGAAAACTCAAACAAAGTACAGTAGATAGCCCTTACTGATGATACTTATGTAGCCAAATTTTTAAGACGCGAAAACTTATTTGAAGGGTCTTTTTTTGCTCTTTGACTCAAAGAGCAGAAAAGGGTCTTGAATGTTTGAGTGTGTCTGCTTTTTGATGGGGGTCTTCTTCCAGAGAGGGGAATGTCTAAGTTAAATCCCTCAAATTTCCCCACTTCCCATATTCCAAATATGCTACGAAAATTGTGGAAACAGCTGTGACTACGCCATTCAACAAATAGATCCGTTCATATATCTGTAAAGTGAGAGAGCCAATAATATGTAGTCATTATTTTCTTCCATCGTGCGGACTGACACATTTTCACGGCACGCTTTATGAGAACGAACAGTGTTACGAAGAGAAATCAGGTTGGATCAAATCAATTTCGTGAAAACTTCCCTAGCTCTCTGAGAAGTAAAAACTCTCGTAATGAAGTGAGCCCTGAAGTCACTCCGTTGAGGGTGCTATTCACTCCGTAAAGGGTGAATTTATCTGCAAACTTTGGTTTTTAGAGATCAAACCATACGCGTACGCAGGGGGGGTGTTTGGGGTGTTCAAACACCCCCCTTTAGCCGCAGGGGGTGTTAAACACCCCCAAACACCCCCCTTTTCACCCGAAATCACCCCCTTTTTTCACGATATCACCCCCGTTTTTCGTAAAAAGAGGGGTGTTTAAAAATGAGAAATAATTGATTTTTTAGGGGATTTTGGAAAAATTTTGGACCTTGGATTTGGGAAAAAAACATTTCGTCACAAACCAGTGCCAGTATTATATTGGGGATTTAAAACTAGAAAAACGAAGTGGTTAAAGGCAAAGTATCTATTTGCACCTTCTCAGCTTCACAGCAGCACAACAAAACATAACTCATTCCTTTGGCTATTTATTTAGGACTTGTTTCTGAAATCTGAAGATCAGTAATTATCTACAATTTGAAAAATTCACCAAATATTAATTGACAGTTAGTCTCGATCTCCTGGGTCAAGCTCGCTGGACTGAGTCAATTCAGTCGTGAAGTATTTCAGTATTCATGTAGTGGTCTGTGAATAATAATCTGCACGAGACTTGGGCATAAATTTGTCACGTTCATGAATGCATATGGTACACATTTGTAAATTGTAAACACCTTCCACGTACATGTATCATACATGATGAACACCCATGCACTTAAGAAGACTAGGAATTTTGACCTTATTCTATGAATAATCTGTGATACTTCAATTCAATCTTCTATACTTTGCCAAAAGTTCGTAAATGGTATTTTCTTCAATACACCAGTGTATTTGCACAATGTTAATTTTCATTCAAGAGATGCCCTGCCTTTAGAATTTAGTAAATAATTCACACATATCGATATTACTGCACACTGCAAAAAATTGGGATGTTAAATTTAACACCAAGGGTGTTGCACATTATGAATATCAGACGTGGTGTAAAAATTAACACCACGGGTGTTATTTTAACACCAAACGAATTATTTCAAACACCAAGAGTACTGGCTTTAACACCATGGTAATGGAAAAATCAGCACACATTTCCGGTACTGATATTGTGCAACACGCTTGGTGCTAAATTTAACACCCCAGTTTTTGCAGTGCATCTTAGCCATAGTAGCTGTTTTTAACCCTCTCAGTACCATTGTAACAAAACTCCATAGACTTTGTATGTGATATTCTGAGTGTGGTAGTAAAATGGTTAAAGTAAACTGCAAAAAGAGCGGTGTTATGAGAGCGGTGATTTAACACCACGGGTGTTAAATCTAAGACCCTCCAACTTCAATAGAGGACCACACCGACAGGTGTTGAAACTACACTGATGGTGTAGAAAAGTAATCACCTGGCACTTCTTGGTGTTAATTTGACACTGCATGTGGTGATATTTTTGACCAGCGCGCTGGTGATAATTCAACAATAACACTGCATGGTGTTGATTTGACATCGCTGGTGGCAATTGCAATGGTATAATACCGACCCGGTGTAGTTTCAACACCTGTCGAATCGGTGTGGTCCTTTAATGAAATTGGAGCAGTGTTACTTCGGTGCAAATTTGTCCACAATTTTTTACCAACATCGAGTAGTTTAGGGGGTTCTACTTAAGTTCTTATTCTGCTTGTTGAAGGAAAACATCAACAAGAATTAACAGGAAATGAACAACCTCCTAAAAAAAAGACCGTTTAAGATTTTGAAGTGACACCCATAAGTGTAAATTTAACACTATAAATGAACATTGGAAATTTAGCTCCAGCTTGGCGTTGCATATTTAACACCCATCTTTTTGCATTGTATATGATATTCGGTTTCTTTTTTGTTTGATTGTATTTATGTATAATATTGTTTTTAGATAAAGATTATATATATATATTTTCTGGAATCCAGTCAATAGAAATGGCACAGCGCATATCAAGATATACTTGAACAAATTGTTAAATGACGAAGTGTTCAGTATTAGTATCAGAGTTCAGTATCAAGAATACGTTCATGGCTCTGACTGAAATATGGACAGAACCGACAGTTGTTCATGTGCTGGATTTGATACAATTGCTATAAGAGTTGTAGTTGATAAAACACACGAAAAGATGCAGCTATTTAATTGTCCACAAGTGTAGTCATTCAGATATTTTAGGTTTGGTGCAATTTATGCAACAATGTGTGTAAATTGTTTAGTGAATACGGTACCATGGTGAAATTGTACTCTGCCGTCCGGGAAGAAAACACGTACGCAAAAACACGCGTACATTAACACAGAGATACACACACATACACGTACACACACTCACATACTTGCGCCCCCAAAATGAGTTCGTAAAAGCTCCGATTTTCACAATTTCCTAACTATCTTCATTATAACTGCATGTTTTCTACAAGTGCATATTTCGAGGCAGGGATGGATAGGGGACACAGTCACTCCTACTTTCGGGGGAGGGTGGTATATGTTCACGTAGGTCTACATCCCCAACTTTTCGATGAAATGCTATTGCTAAGTGATTCGGAGGAAAGGAGGTCTGAGTCTGACCGTAATTATCTCCCCCCCCCGACACACACACACAACACACACACACAACACACAACACAACACACACAACACACACACACAACACAACACACACACACACACACACACAACACACAACACACACACACACACACACACACACACACACACACACACCACACACACACGCACACACACACACATACACACACACACACAATCACCCAAAATGGCTTGCATATCAGCACTGTTTATAATCAATTTTATCACAAAAAATATTAACTGGCAACAAGACAAACTTCATTTGTTTCACTGTGTGAGACATTTATTTTATCTCTAAAGCAAATAGTAAATGAATTGTCCCCCCCCCCGTTTATGTTCCAATAGTGAAAAGGTTAAAGGCATTGTATAACATTGTTTCCAGTTTAAAAAAAATCTGAGCTACATTATTCCCCATGCTACCAGTGTCTTTGATAAGGTCTAAAAAATAAAGCCCTGAAAAAAAATTGTATTTCAAAATGATTTTTTAGTGTTAAAAAAGTGAAAATCGTAAGTTGACCGGATTCACCTGCCCATTTCCTCCCATAGACTTACTGTGTGTAGATCTAGGCTATTTTGTACTCGACCCGATTACTTGTTTATTCACTCATATTTTGCCAGTGGCAGCATAAATTTCCAAACTTTTGTATTCTAGTGTGTTTACTTGTCCATTCAAACACTACTATGTAGCTCAGATAGCAAAATCTGACATTTTTTTTCAATTTGAAGCACCACAATGCTAGTCTTTGTCTTTAAAAATGAATAAAATTTACAGGAAAACACTTCCTGGTCGTCACCGCCAACACCACCGCTATCATCATCGTCACCGTCGTCATCATCATCATCACCATCACTGCATTGGTCAATGCCGTTCTGACAATATATGTGTCCAAATACATTTCAATGACCTGTTTGTAGTTGATTATCAATGTAAGTATGTGGCTGGTATCCCTCCGTCTTCGGAAGACGATGGTGAAGTATTCGTGTTCGTTTTATCTGTACCTTCGCGGGTGGCTGTGCAGTCCGACTCGTGAGCGGCAAACTCTGCTGCAGATGTTGCACATGAACGGAATCAGCTACTGCAAGTGATACCTTTCCATCCTCTTGGCTCTCTTTTACGCGAGAGCTTGTTTCTCGCTTCCTTTGCTTTTTCTAGGCCCTGCCTGACATCAGGCTGAGGTCTTCTGCACAGCTTTTCCCACGTACTGACGTTGGTGCCGCACAGTTTCGTACCCTCGTTGCAGACACCTTTATAGCGCAGGTGTGGGCATCAGATAGACCAGTTTCCTAATGTATTCAAATTTATGATTTTTTTTCTCCCTCAGGGACATAGTCACGAGCAATTCCATAAACCTGTTCACAATGAATAACTTTCAATACTTGGAATCCAACTTGCTTCATTAGTTTTTGCTAAGTGGGGCAAGCCTCGGGCAAGCTCTCAGATAGTTAGGGATGCAAACATTTGAATATATTAGTAAACTGGTCTATTAGTTTGCCAGTTCACCAAATACAGAAGATCTATCTTTGGGGGTACTGCCGGGTCCCATTCTCCTGACATGATCAAGCCGGTGAAGGCGCCTGCTGAGAACCGGGAAGATGCTGTTCGTGTTGGCCCGTTTCAGACCCTCTGTGTTGGGCACTTTGTCTTGCCATAGGATGTGCAGAATGCGTCGCAGGCACGAAACTGTTGAGTTTCCTTTCCTGTAGGTGGTCACTACCTCGATCGCTGCGCCAGAGAAGAGCTAGGCCCAGATCTGGACGTGAGTTTAAAGGCTGGGGCTATGCCAGACCCCCTGGTTTGGTCTAACCATAGCTGTTGGTGCCCTAGCAATCATGCCGTTCACCTCTGCATCAATGGAGAGCGAGCTGGAGATGGTGGCACGAGTTAGGTTCGGGAGTTAGGTGAAGTTCCTCACAGCTTCCCAGATGTACCCATCAATGGCGACAGTTTGAGGATGGTCTGCACCCTGCGCCATAAATGAATGAATGAATGAACGAATGAATGAATGTATGTATATGTATGTATGTAGGCCTATGTATGTATGTATGTATGTATGTATGTATGTATGTATGTAGGCCTATGTATGTATGTATGTATGTATGTATGTATGTATGTATGTATGCATGCATGCATGTATGTATGTATGTATGTATGTATGTATGTATGTTTGTATGTATGTATGTATGTATGTATACGTATGTATGCGTGCATGGATGTAAGTAATACTGAAATGACAGTTTTGAAAAATAGAACACAATTATATGTAGAAAAATATAAAATATACTACCAATCAATGCGTGGGGACTGCATACAATAAATCATAATATCTGTCTACAGGCTCTTCTCCTTGGTTGATGTGGTAGCATGTAGCAGCAAAATAAAAGAAAACAGAATGGTGGGGGTGGCATACCATGCCTATGGCTGGTATACGACAGTAGTATCAGCGTTTATTTTACATTTAATGCAAACTTGTCTGATCCTGCAGAATATAATTTGCAGCAAGGTACTCCGTTTTTTGATTCATGATTTACTAATATGCAGACATATTTTTTTTGTTGATTGCTATAAACGTAATTGTATAATGAATACGATGTATATTCTGTGTTTTTTGTACCTCTGTAAATAAACAAGATCTATAAAATTTGAGATATACCCACTGGTACTAGTGTACTTTATCTATGTTCATGTTTATTTTGGAATATAAATTCTTTGGCGCTGTGATCTTATAATGGTACGGACGTTTATTTCTCTTTATTAAATTGGTGATACTAGGAATATGTTTATTGACGAGTTCGACATGTCAAAACATGTCTTTTTAGAAATCTCATCATTATCTCGTTGAAATGGCGTTGCAAATAAAGTCATACCTTCTTTTTCTTTCGTATGAGGTAGTAGTATCAAGTTATTTCTTGAAGCTGGGTGAGCCAGTTGACTTGTGCATCCTTTGGGCTTGACAAATCAGTCATCCCGTCAGAGATTTGGAGAACAGGGCAGTTGTAGATGACATGGTTTGCCGTCTGCTCGTCTGCACCACAGACGCAAGCCGGTGATTACCGAAGTCCCCAGCGGTACATGTTAGCGTTGAA
Organism: Eucidaris tribuloides; assembly: GCA_001188425.1. Classification (NCBI taxonomy): domain Eukaryota; kingdom Metazoa; phylum Echinodermata; class Echinoidea; order Cidaroida; family Cidaridae; genus Eucidaris; species Eucidaris tribuloides. The sequence goes on along the minus strand of JZLH01S0114984.1, from coordinate 38,284 downwards.
GCTCCCAACCCCAGTTCGCAGCCGATTGAATGTCACCCAATTCCGCCGAGGTAGCTGAGAACCAGCCGGAGCTTTGAAGTCATGCCTGATGTTTACATTTCGCGGGCTTTCCTTCGGCATCCTGGCCGGCTTCTATTCCGCCATCTAGACGTGAAAAATGACATTTATACTCGTAAATCGCCACATAATGGTTTGACATCTTCAGTGGCATAATCAGCTATTTTTATTTTTTATTTTTTATTTTTTTTTTGGGGGGGGGGTCAGAAACGAATGAATATATATAAAGGAAAATATGATTATGTTATACATAATTCACAAAATCTGCATCAATTCATGCAGGCAAAAGCCTGTCTGTACCATGATAAAATTTCGGGTCGGGGGGGGGGGGTAGGTGTCAAGGGTCCCAAAATCTGACGGCAGTGGATATCTTTGTCTCTTTCCCAGCAATTTCATACAAAGTAAAACTTGCACATTTATTAAAGCGATGTTATTTCAAGAGTATGTTGACATCAAAAGAACAGTCAAATATTTATGATCATTATCACCACCATCACCACGATGATGATGATCGTGATGATGATTATGATCATCATCATGATCATCATCAAATTCATGATCATCATCAAAATCATCGTCCTCATCATCATCACCATCATCAGCATCATCATCATCATCATCGTCGTCATCATCATCATCACCATCACCATCAAATTGGGATTGTTAGATGACACACTATTCGTGGTTTCTGTGACCCTTTAAATAAAGCACATAATATGTGTTTTGTATGTACTTGATATTATTCGAATTCCACAAAACAAGTTTCAGACATACAAGATTCAAAGAAGTATTTTAATAGATGCAGACGACGATGTCGTTGTTTTAAACTGGGAACAGATACACAGTAATGGTATAATAAAAATATTTACCACGAGTGGATGAGGCTCCTCCCTGTTGTTTCTGCAGCACATCAAGATGTTGAAGAATCCACGCCTCCTTGTTACCTTCTTCTTAGATGTTTCTGCCCCCACCGTTGCTGCTCTCAACGTTTCAATCTCAGTTTCCATTTCCTATTCCAAAAAACAAGAAGAAAAGACATTATAAATCCATTTCACAACGTGTCCAACGTCATGTTATAGGTTGGAATAAATCTGTATTTAAATGCTATGTTTCATCTTTACTTCATTTTTATATATTGTGATTTTTTTTTATTAATATTGATGAATAAATAATGATACATACGGTGCGTAAAGAAACAAATTAATCATACATTAGAGTTAATTTCTCCAGATGATAACGTTATGTACCCCAAAATCGGAGGTATAATTCGTCGTGTGACGTTTATCCATACCAATCTCGCAGCATAACTTTCCAATGTGTTGTATTCTTTGGTGTTTATTTGCCCATTCAAGCACTTTTAAGTATGCTCAGATATGTTAAAGTTTCACAATATTTTTAAAAATTAATATTCCACAATGTTGAACAGTGTCTGTTATCTGTTTAGACTGTTATTGTTCTTAAAAGGCAACAGCTTCACAACGAAATTAAGAACGGAAACATTTTGGAAAAGTCAGTCATAACTTCATCAAACTGAAAGAGCAGAGAGGGTTTATAGAGACCCGCTCTGTGAAAGACGTTACAGCGTCATCTACTGCCTGGTGCAAATAATCCACTGGGATTGAGCAGCAACGACAACAACAACAACAACAACAACAACAACAACAACAACAACATCACCACAACAACAACAACAACAACAACAACAACAACAACAATTTCTTAACTATTCTTTCATCGTGATTTTGCTGAGATGAAAATTTTTAGCAATTTGGTTCAAAGCCAGAACTAAGTTGTGGAACACATTACTTTTACAAGTTATCCTTGTTTTTAACTATACCTTAATCCTCATCTTTGCAGCCCTGATTTCGCTCATATAGTGGTCTGTTTTCTCCCTGTGACGTTGCTTTGCCCTGCTAAATTTGAATTTCAACTCAGTCCAGGCTTCCCAGAGTTCAATGGGCGCGAGTTCTGGGGTGGTGCAATCTGCTGAAATGCCGGTGATGTCCTGAGTGATGCCCATGAATTCCTGATCGGAAACCAAACAAGGGAAGACAGATAAAGACGTAAAAGCAATCAGCTAATAATAATAGTAATAATGATAATAACAATAATAATAATAATGATAATAATAATGATAATAATAATGATAATAATAATGATAATATTAATGATAATAATGATAATAATAATGATAATAATAATGATAATAATAATAATAATAATAATAATGATGATAATAATAATAATAATAATAATAATAATAATAATAATAATAATAATAATAATAATAATAATATTAATAATAATAATAATAATAATATTATTATTAATAATAATAATAATAATGATAATAATAATGATAATAATAATGATTATAATAATGATAATGATAATGATGATGATAATGATACTATTTACCCAGGGTTGCCACTTCAGTCTGATAGACTACTCTTCCAGCGGGCTCTGCATAACATAAATGTTATTATTACCCTTCTCTGTTCTAGAATGCCGAGCGCCTGGCTAGAAAGCAGAAGGTACCATTTTTAAAAGTCTTTGGTATGACCCGGCCAAGGGCTCGAACCCGCGACCTTCCGCACGTGAGGCGGATGCTCTATCCACTAAGCCATCACGCCGGTATGAAGCTGAATCACAAATACATTCGCTAATATAGATATAGATACTTATATTCAACCCACATTTACATTGCAGGAGTAAAAAATGCCTTACTCTATCAGTAGCTACAATTAGTTCCTTCAGAAAACTCGAGGCCTGTAGGCCTACTTACAACAGAACATGATAATTTGACTTTTAACCAAGGGTTTGCACGTCGTTTTCAATGACCGTACTTAGACATCTTTTTTTCAGTCGGTTGAAAAATCAAACTTTCCTTTGTGGGAGTGTGACTCCAACTCTTCGGCGAGTCCATGCATTAGTCTTTATTATCTTTCCAGCCAACCTGCAGCATTCTGCGCCGTATCCACAGCTCAGTTGACTGAATCCTCTTCTTGTCTTCCTGTTTAATATCCATTATCCATGTGTCTACACCAGAGGGCTATACTCCACACCAGCGTTTTCACCAAGTGTTTCTTCCAGGGACGTCGATCCATGTTTCGGATTGGGGGGGGGGGGGCAAAAATGGGAAAAAAATGACCAAATATTTCGGCGCGCTGATTGGCAATTTTGTATGTGAAATGATAATGTTATGCCACATTGAATGGTTTATAGTGCTTTCCAATGCTTTTTAAAACATATATTTGCATTAAATATAATGAATTTTCAAATTGTCAAATTTATTAGGGGGAGGAGCAAATCGATATGTTTGCCCTCCCCCCACCAATATTTTCATTGGGGGCGATCGCCCGCCCCCCCCTGCCCCCACAGGATCGACGCCACTGGTTTCTTCTGTTTCGAGCTGATCTCTTTTGCCAATCCAATTATGTGGCTGGTGGTATCGCTTGTTATTGCTAATCTAGCAATTTTCTCGATCTGGAGTATCCATCCATCCCTACTATTGAGTCAAGATATTTCAAGCGGTCTACTAGGTCAATTGCTTTATCACCACGGAATTTGTTCTTTGCTTCCAAGAACGATGACATAAGTTTGGGTGGAGTTTATACGGACTAAACGTGCGGCCACGTTTCTGTAAAATAATTTATTTATCCGTTTGTGAATCATTTTGCAACTTACAGTACTTATTGAAGGTTTCAGTGTCAGCATTTACATGATGCTTTGGATAGAAACCATCACTTGTAACTTTGCTTGTGCGTACTTTGTACATGATATAATAATCAGTGTAAGTTGGATCGAAAATAAGAATAAAACACAATCGATTTACACATTTATTGTGTTTTTAGCTCATCCGGCCCGAAGGGC
>JZLH01S0114984.1:13411-24546 GCA_001188425.1 Eucidaris tribuloides | reverse complement strand
AGGCATTTAGTCGCATCTGCCGGCCTGTGAGTGATAGGTGCTCCAATGACAGTTTACACTGTCTGCCAGCAAGAGCTACAGTAGCAGAAACGAGTATCACAACATTATACTTAAAGGATGTAATGCTTACTGTCGGTACGAATATAATATATAAATAACAACAACATGTACTTGTATTAGCGCCATCATACGTAGCTTATCGACACGTCTCTATGCCGTTATTATACCCCGTGGTCAAGCATGACAGGACTGTTACGCGTTTTGAAGCTTATAAATGAAATTTTAAATTTGAATTTACGTCGTTACATGTCGCCATTTTTATTGATGAATGAAATAGAAAAGCGATTCACTATAACTAGAAGATGCAACATAAACCCTCCGGATTTTATTTTATCTTTATTTTTAAATTTTTTTTTTTTGTAGTGCTGCTTAAATCGGACATCAGCGCATTGTTACACTAATGAACTAAATGTAAATTAAATGCGAATATGAAAAATTAACAGTATTTTTGAAAAAAGATTATACCAATTTTGCTATCTATATGTTGATCCTTTGAAATAACTATCCGTTTTTGCAATGCCAAATTATGACCAACACGTTATGCTTAAAATTAGGTTAACGTGTGGGCGCCTGCATTACCTGCTAGCGCGTTCTTCCGTCTGTTTTAGCTGTTGCATCGCCAAAGCCTCCACACTGGATTCATCAACCTGGAAAGAAAGAATTAAGATACAAACTATTAAAGCTGTCGGGATTTAAAATAATTATGTTGTTATTAGCTGTGATGCGATAATGAGTGGTGGTAGTGATGATGCACACAATTGCATACAATGAATGATGTATAAAAATATAATCATTCAGCTGTAAAAACTAAGCACTTGAAATTACCACTATGCAATATGTATTTTAGTTGACATTCTTTTTATTTCTAATACAACTACTGCGAATTTGTGATACTTACTACTGTTCTACTTTCCGACTACTACTACATACTACATTCTGAATTGATAGCCATGATAGCAAATCAATCATACACACCACCAACCCTCCTACTACTACTACTACTACTTCCTTTCTCTTCTTCTTCTTCTTCTTCTTCTTCTTCTTCTTCTTCTTCTCTTCTTCTTCTTCTTCTTCTTCTTCTTCTTCTTCTTCTTCTTCTTCTTCTTCTTCTTCTTCTTCTTCTTCTTTTTCTTCTTCTTCTTCTTCTCTTCTTCTTTCTTCTTTCTTCTTCTTCTTCTTCTTCTTCTTCTTCTCTTTTACTACTACTGATTTCGGCTGCTGCTAGTTCTGTTGCTTTTACTTCTACTTCCGCTAAAAAACCAAAAGTACAAGTTTGAGGTTAAAATACCACATTAATTTTATAACTATCATTTTACCGTTTAAGAATTCTTACCTCATTTTGGATGCCAACAGACACCTGTACCACATTGATGTCAGTGGCTACCTGGATCCCCTTATCAGTTGTAGGCATCCAGCGACCTGGCTGACTTTGGCAGTGGGGCAGTCTGGGCGTGGTCAGCCTCCTGATGACCGATGTCCACTTCGTCATCATTGACCTTCAGATCACTACCATCATCAGCCTGGCTACCTGTGGTCATCATGGCTGCCCGCTGACTGGAAGTGGTCGGGATGTTGGCCGCCGGCTCGCTCAGCCACCTGATTATCACCTTGGTCAGCAGTGGTCATCCAGAGGGCGAGCTGACCTGGCCGAGTGTCGAGTCACTGGCTCGCTTGCCGCGATGTTAGGGGCAACCTGATCCGGGACTGGGTTGCTGCATCCTCATCATCGACCAGGAAACATCCTCTGGACGTCGTCCCAGGCCATGCGTCGACGACGGTTGATCATTCGCCCCGTCGACGCTGCCTCTGCTGCGCAGTCAAGACAATCTCGACCTCGAACGGAGGTGAAGGCGGCGAATCAGTCATGATTCTGAAAATCAAACAAACACGTGGATCCAGCTCAGTAAATGTCAATACTTAAAATTCGAGGAAATACAATCATGAATGTAATTGAAACATTTAAGTCATGAAATAGAATCTTTCATCTGTCGGGAATTGTTCACTAATAGCAGTGTTCATTGCTTCAATTAAAGTTAGTGTACTCCCGTGGATTTTCAACAGAAAGCCTCAAATGAGCCCACAGAGATTACCAATTAAGTGCCCAAATATTTGCCCAGATATTCCCACGTTAGCCCATGGACCCCAAATATTTTTGCTATCTAAGCAGCATGCTTTATTGACTAATTGGATTTGTATCAACAGCCCTAAATATGTTTTTCTTGTCAGTTTCAATGTTGGGGCCTTTAGTTGTACCTGAATTATATGCATGTTCTTGTCATGCGCCAAATTTGAATATATTTTTCTTTCCTCTCATTGGTATCATTTCTTCCAAATTTTCCTTTATTATAAGCTGGGCAAAAGTAAAAATCCTTAGCCATATACACACTAAGAAAAATAGGCTCAACTTTGCACCTTTACAGGTGCAGACCAATGTCACACTGGGAGCACCTTTAAAAGTGCGACTTTGCACCTTTCCGAAAGGTGCAAGGTTGCACCATAGAAAATAAAAAGTATTCTTCTTTTCTTGCAAACTGTGGGTTTTTAGTGTTGAACCGCAATTTACGTTCATTCCAGTGCTATTTATAGTATAATTAACATTTACAAATATTCAAAAACTCGTTCAAATATGACCTTACGCGGGCTCGAACCTGCGACTTTCCGCATGTGAGACGGACGCTCTACCCACTTGGCCGTGAAGGTGTGTATCTTCACATAATTATATAGTGTTGAAGCCGAAGGTGTATTATTTTCATCCTTTAAGGTGCAAACTTTGGCCTAGGCCATTTCGTAATATATTCAAATTCCATGATACCTTTAAACAAAGGTTGTTTTTGACAACCTGAAGCTTTGTCCGCATAGAAAATAGTATAATGTATGCAAGTTACATTTTCCGTATTGAAATTGTATTCATAGAAACCGATGAACACAGATGAACACCACGCTTCGGAAGAGCAAACATCCATCAATATGCATTAATGTGCACCTAAAAGGTGCAAACTTCAAACAAATGGGTGGGGCGAGCGCTCAGCGTGAAAGGTGCAGAATTGCTCGAATACCGCGGCAGAAATGCTCTGCACCTATATTTCCGCCAAAATTGCACGTTGTGCGCACCTTTATTTTTTAGTGTGTAACTGGATCGTCATGTGAAATTGAGTCAAATATTTCTGACTTTTAGGCAACTGAAATCGATGAATCGGCCTCTGATTGACAATTATGATTATATCACTACAGATTATTTAAGAAAGAAATGCATTATATTTTTCGCTTTATATGTATGTTGTTTCTGAAATATACACATCACGATATCTTTTTTTTTTTGACTTTTTTTGGTCTTCTCCTCCTACTCGAGGAGAACCTGCCTACCATCCCCTTCCTCTTCTTCTTCTTCTTCTTCTTCTTCTTCTTCTTCTTCTTCTTCTTCTTCTTCTTCTTTTCTTTCTTCTTCTTCTTCTTCTTCTTCTTCTTCTTCTTCTTCTTCTTCTTCTTCTTCTTTCTTCTTCTCTTCTTCTTCTTCTTCTGCTTTCTCTCTTCTTTGTCATTACATTCTAATTCGTTTTTGTTCACAATGTTCTTTTCTAATCATGTGTTCAGTAATTACCATTTTATTTATTTATTTATTTATTTATTTATTTAATTGTTTATTTGATTATTTATTAAATTATTTATTTATTTGTTTGTTTACTTATTTATTTATTTATTTGTTTACTTATTTATTTATTTATTTATTTATTTATTTATTTATTTATTTATTTATTTATTTATTTATTTATCTATTTATTTATTTATTTATTTATTTATTTGCTGAGAAGGATTGTAACTGTATAATACAGTTACAATCAATAATAGATATCAAGGCGGAGTGACCAGCTACGCCGCACTGTAAGCATAAGTTTCACACTGCATTATAACGTCAGCGGCCGGCCATGCGCGTCTGTACTGTTGTAACGCGCGCGCTTAACTTCCTTGACAACTTTACGCGTATGTATACAGCTCTTCCCCCCGCCCATGCACCACCCCGGCACGGGCCGGCGCGGAATGGCGCGGCCCGGCGATGCACACCTCCTCATGATCGTGGCTTGGGTTGCAAGTTCAAGTTTATTTCATATCTCTTTAAAAAAAAATCACATTTACAAATAAGTTACATTACAATTCAACCAAAACACAATCTACACTTTAAAGTGATAGGCTAACATTTTGGAGCTTCAATTTAAAGAATTGTCAAATTTTGATATCTGAACTATAGTAGTGTTCATATGGACACATAATACACCCTAGAATAAAAAAGTTTGGAAAGTTACACTGCCAATGGCAAGTTATGCATGAATAAACAATTAAAACTCGGGGCGAGTTTAAATAGCCTAGGTGTACACACAGTAAATCTATAGGAGAAAATGGGCAGGTGAATCCGATCAACTTACGATTTTCACTTTTTTAAAGCACTAAATAATCATTTTGAAATACAATTTTTTCAGTAACATTGAATTCAAAAAAAGTACATGCATATTGAAAGTGTAAATAATTTTCCATTTCAAACACCATTTGGTATTACTATTTGAACAGTTGCTGATAAGACTAAAAATTCATTACACCATACTATCCCCGAGCTTGAATATAAATATCATTGATACACCCCAACTGATGACAGTTTTCTGCATTATCATTGATACTGTATAAGCACAATAACATGGACAGCACAAGTTTCAGGCTTGCTACACAAATATCGTTTTCCGGTTTGTTTGTTTGTTTGTTTGTTTGTTTGTTTGTTTGTCTGTTTGTTTGTTTTCTTACATTCGCATGTTGTAATATTTTTAGTACGCAATTGCTCTCTTAACACGGAGACATAGGTTTACATTTGAGATATACATCATAGCAATATCAGAAATCGATAATGGTATGCTAGACTGTGGTGTCACATAAAAATTACTCATATTTCGGTAAATGTCTTGAAACGTATTGCAGTTAAACATACCAGCAACTGAACTTACTTGTACGTCAGTAAAACTATTATTGGAGTTTGGCAGAGCACTAAATTAATTATATTATTTGGCACAAAACATATAATAATTTTCATCATAATGCCTACAGTTATGTCGACTTCGTTATACTGTCCTAGTCCTACTGCTTACTGCACACCTGTCTGCAGTGCGCGCCCGAAATATGGACGAATAACATGACATGAAACTGGTACTTTAGTCAAAAGCTGAATACAAACACATAAAAACAAAATGAGAACAAATTCTATGTGACTTACCTAGATCGTAGAATCTTTCAATCGGCAAACTGATTTGCAAGAATCAGAAAAACTCTGCAAATATCGCCGAGATGATAGCTTGGAGATTGAACTAACGAACACGCCGATAGCTAAATCAACAAACCGATGGCATGACTACAGCTTATATTATAGGCGCACGGTATTAGATTCCCTGACGTCACATTGTAACTTTCAGCCAATCACAAGAAAGAAGCATAGCGTGAAGCGCACACGCACACGCTCCACGTGCAAATCGTGTACTATATGTCTTTCAAACTCACGTTTCTTTTTTTTCCCTCTTCTTGAATAGAAATGCAAATACTTCCCACTTGATATGTTCACTCTGATTGGCTTCTGTAATTGTTTTTTTTTCTTACTGGATGCATGCGTATTCATATTATATTCTTATATTATATATATATCTATAGAAACAAAACGAGTGTGCCTCTTGGCATGCCGTTTTCGTTTTGTTTTCCTCTGATAATGTTCGGAGGACTTCCAAACTCTATTCGTGTAATTCAGCAACATTTTGAAATGTGAAAAAATACCTCGTTATTTCATGCCGATTTGGATTCCGTTTATTATAATCCCGGTTGGGAATTCGAAACATGTACACAGTATAAGGTGTATTTCTAATATTAAAGTTATCAAAAGGTATTTAGAATAGTAAAAATGACTCTTCTTGTTTCTTTCTTGGGTGATTTTAATTTTGTTTCTTATATCTGGAAAAAAAATCGGTGGGAATTTGAAAGGCCTACACAATATTGGTTATTTATGTTTATTTATGCAAATTTATTTTAAAAATCACACGACAAAAAATTCTTCTTGTTCACTTCTCGGCCGATGTTTTATTCTTGTTCAAAAGAGCCATATGCACATCTATTCACACACACACACACACACACACACACTATCTACTATCATCTATCATCCTATCTATCTACTATCTATCACCACCAACACACATCATTTATCTATCTCTATCCACACAACACACACAACGCACATACACACACACCGCGGACACACACGACACACGTACTCATTCACACACACACACATTCTATTCACACACACACACCACACACACATCACACACATTCTATCTACACACACACATTCACACACACACTATCTATCTATCTATCTTCTACACATTCACACACACACACACACACACACACACACACACATCTATCTATCTATGTAACACACACATCACACACACACACATCACATCACACACACACACACACACACACCACACCTTGGACACACACACGCAATTTGAGGATTATTCCATCCCAGATATTATACGGGGTGGGTGTGGGGTCACTCTCCACACGGCCTGATACCCATCCGTGTTAATGAGTGCTACCAACCTCAGAAATGCACCCTAAATAGCGTAACCATAAGGCCTATTTACCAAATTTGCAACCCTAAATGGCGTAACACATGAGAAAAGCTACACTAAGTGGCATGAATAGGGAAATCCACTAATTTGATACCCGAAGTGGCGTAAACAATGTTATACCTTACACAAGTGACCTTATCTGTGGCTATGGTCACAAATAGAAAAATTGGCCTGCTCGGCGACAGGGCGGCCAGTTTTTAGCCAATTTCGCCCGGTCACCGAGCGGTAGCCGCTCAGGCACTGCTGGTTTTGGGGGCATCGGTGGGTCGCCGCTGAAGTTTTAGCGCGCAGTTAAAATTCTGGCGGCGCCTGCTCGATTTTACTCACCGCCCAAAACACGCCCGGTGTCCGGGCGGTCACCGGGCACTCGCCGCCCAAAACATGCCCGGTGTCCGGGCGGTCACCGGGCGGTCGCCGCCTGGGCATCGACCTAATCAAGCAATCACCGTCGAACGATTTATGTTAAATATGTTACTTGTTGTTGTTGTTGTCGGTTTAAACGGCGCATATCAATCGATGACCGATTATTCACGCCGAATACTCTACTTTTCGAAACTGCCGAGCGGTCGCCGCCCGGTCGCCACCCAGTTGGGCGATCAGTCGGTCACTGGGCGGTGAGTTCAAAATCGGTCAGCGTCTGGACGGCGCCTGCTCGATTAACCCGGCGTCTAGCCGGCCACCGCTTGTTATTTAAAGCGACGCTTTGCGCATTTCACATGAGACAACAGCCATATTTCGAACGTAAATTTCAAGTAGGCTGTATTATTCCTGTAGCTGTTATTTCAGCAATATGCCAAAAGTGAACTGGAAAAACCGAGGGTACTTAGGGGGAAGAAGAAGTTGGGACGTCTTAAAAAGGTATGGGGAAGGGCAAGGCGGTCATGACCAAGTTTTGACTAAAATCGATCGGTGACCGACAGGAAATCGACATGGCGCCGCCCGAACATCGCTAGGGCTTTACAGCGCGCTCATCATGCTCCAAGAATCGCTGGGCGATGCCTAAATTCCAGCGGCGACCGAGCAGGCTATGCGGTCGCCGCTTTTATTTGTGACCGGAGCCTAAAACATGAAATTGTACAGTGTACAACCCGAAGAGGGTCAAGTACAACACTCAATAATTCATCAATAATTTTCCTAATCAACCCTTGGCATCTGCATCACAATCGTATAATTAAATTGAACAATCATAATAATTATTTTTCTCATTTACCTTTGCACCAAAGAGTATTTTTGTCGATTTTTTTTTTGTTTTTTGTTTTTTTTTTTTGGGGGGGGGGGTCGAATGCAAACAATGGGCAATTGTTAACCTATTGAAGCCATTAGATATTCTTAATCCAAAAGTCATTATATTTTGAAAAAAAAAAATGTTTATTGAGCTTCGCAAACACTCAAATAAATTCCAGAATGTCTTTTCCGTCACAGATTTTATGACGCAAATGATTTTTCCTTCATATAACCCGCGCTTGTTCTGAAAATTAAAATTGGATTTAGTCCTAAATCTTTAAAGTGATAGGCTAATATTGTGGAGCTTCAATTAAAAAGATTGTCAAACTTTGATATCTGAGCTACATAGTAGGTTCAAAATGAACAAAATAAACACCCTAGAAGAGAAAAATTTGGAAAGTTATCCTGCCAATTGCAAGGTATGCATGAATACTCCGGTGGATGATAAAATAGCCTAGATCTGTTCACAGTAAGTCTATGAGAGGAAATGGGCAGGTGAATCCGGTCAATTTGAATGCTTTATTCATTATTTTGCAATACAATTTTTTTCAGGGCTTAATTCATTTTTAGACCTTATCAAAGACACTTGGAGCATAGAGGATTATATAGCTCACATTTTTTTTTTAACTGTGGTAAATGTTAGCCAGTGACCAGAAAGGAATTCGCTTAACACTTACTACAGTATTGTGCACTATAATAATCACATCTCAGGAACAAAAGTAAAAATTTGAGAAATTTTAATTTCCTGATTTTTTTTTATAGGCCAGTTTAAAGCTCAGAAAGCTAAAGACCTCCCCGCCTTTTCCCTGTCCCAGTGATGTTTTCACAGATTCAAAGATTTTATTGAAACCTTGAATATTTGGTTCATCACTTTTTCACAAGGAAGAAGAGAGCCTACGTTGCGTATAAAATAAAGAAAAATGCAAACAAAGGCCAAACCAAAATAAACTAGTAAAATAATTAAGTAAACACCTACCAAAATGCAATTTGAGAGTAAAAAGAATGAGAGATCGGTGTAAATCTCCATTGTCAAACCTTGAAAAATGTGTAAACATTTACCGGTAGAGGGCGTGCTGAAAGCACACGTATTCTTAATTTTATTTTATTTGCGGAACATCTGCCAGAATGAATACGCTTCTTTCAAGAGCAAATACCATATTTGCCTTCACTCTGAGTGTTTTGGCTGCACTGACATTTTTCTGCTTTTTAACAACGGTTTGGCTCGACACAAGTGCAAACGTTTCCATCAAGACGATAAAACATAACGTGTAAGTAGATCTAGTCCACACAACAGTTCTTGATATCAACAGTCCCACTCGTTGAACCCTGTGTATGTTGTGTAGTGACTGTTGAACAGTGTATGGTCAATCTCACACATGGGGATAATTCTATACTTTTGTGTACAAAGTAATGAGTGGTTGTTTTCATGCAGTCGTGACACAAGATTGTGCTTAGAAATTCACCTTTCGAAGCAAAATTTATACTGAACTAGACTCGTCACTGAGACGAATTGGTGATCATGATCCGCGTATTCACTCCGACCATTACTAGAAATTGTAACGAAGAAGATGTTCCTTTCCCCTTTAATTCTGTATCAAACATTAATCTAAACTTTGGCGTACGCGTACGGGCTTATCGTGCCGTGCGCGCGCGCTTACGAGTAGCACTAGTGATGACCTTTGACCTGAAGACTGAAGTTACTGTGTGCAAAGTTTGATTAGCTTGCTCGACTCCAGTCTTGATATATGGACGAAATACGATTTTCATTTATGACGTCTTAAATGATGTCACAACAATTTTGTATACAAAGTGCTGCCTGAACTCTTATCTACGCATCAAAGGCTATCAGAATAAGCAATAAAAAGTACGGCTCATGGTTAATTCTACAGTGTTATGACTGATTTAAGAATTAAAACTAATCGCACACCCAGCCAGTGTCCAAACAAAATTCTGTCCAGTTTTGGCAGGACTGGATCATTCAATCCACACAGCTGCACAGTGCAAACTTTGTATTTTCCAATGTGGGGCGTATGTGGTCCGTACAGCTCTGCTCAGGACCACATACATAGGTGTGTAACGAGTACAGTACCCATGATTCGACCGCTTAAACACTTCGCTGTAATATCTTCCTTACTATTCACATTAATACACAGAGGTGTATAATGTAGACATAATTACCTTTTACCAATGAGGAAATATTTAATCTTTTGAAATTGGAAAGTATTAAAAGAAGTTCAGTCACAGATCACGGTACCCATTTTTGCACCCAAGATTTGACAGCCCATGCCCGTCAATCGACCGCACGCACAAATTCTTATGTAGAGTCTATGCCATGTGCCGCACGAACAGTGGTGGCAAAATGGCGCTCACATGGACAGCCGCTTCAAGCACAATCCCAGTGGTACTCTGATGCTTTTTGTACACTTTACATTGCACGATCGTGTACATGTACATTTGACTGACAGGTGCCTGGCTTAGCCTAGTGTGCTGGCTGAGACACAATTGAGGTTACCATATACTGCCAATGTAATGTTGGATCATGTATGGCACTCTTCCCTTGGAATGTGCATGAGTGTCTGTATGATCCTGGGACTCGATAGCTTTTGGTCTAAACGTAAGTTTGACTGATTCATGGATCTTTCTAATTTAACACACAATTTTTGAAAGGGGTAGTAATTGTTACACATTTTAATTAGTGCACTGACCCTCCTTTGAATTGACTAACTCAAATGACACTGATTTGTTATCAGTTGAATAACTTAAAGATAAAATGGGGGTAATCATGCAAAATTGCTCCACTCCCTTGTTTCCTCTTGCTTTAGCAATATATCTGTTCCACACACTGCAAAAAATGTGTCTCCAAATTCACTTACCAGCATTTTGCAAGTTTATGTGAATGTGATGAATTGTTTTGATCTCTTTATCAGGAGACATACCTACACACAGTACGGTGAAAATGCGGATGTAGGCGGCTTTTACTTTGATCTGGAAGCCAATCTGGACCCGCTCTTCAACTGGAACACCAAGCAGCTGTTCATCTACCTGACTGCAGAATATGAGACAAAGCAGAATGTAAGAAAATTATCTCAAATATCATGTCGTGATGTATCAGCAGTAATAGTAGTGTGACCTTCCTTAGAGAGAGGTGGGGGGGGGTAATATAAATATATTATCCAAAATCAGCCT
>JZLH01S0114984.1:0-10952 GCA_001188425.1 Eucidaris tribuloides | reverse complement strand
CAAATGGTGGTTTGCTCACAAAGAACGATAAGGTGTTGCCCATTTGCAAAGGTTGTAAGAATTTTCAAAAATAATAACTTTATTCACTTCCTTATTTTTTTGCTTGTATTCAAAGCATTTTGCTGTGTGCCTGGAATATATCTTTAGGATACCATGACAACATTGGTAAAATTGTATTTCATGTAACATACTGCTGGATTAAATATGTTATGCTAATATTTTATTTTCTTTCCTTGTCCAATATCGGCATATAACGCACAGAGAGGTTTATACTGTTGAAGGTGTACTTGTAGTTTGTCATCTATTCCAGCAGTTTCCATTTCAGTTTCAGTTCATTTATTTGATTTAAGTACAGCGGTCTCTGGATAATGGGGTAACATTCAAAGGGGTACTCGTGTTAAATGGGTAAAATTTAGAAAAACATTTCTTATGTTTCTCATTGAAATTTTCTCCATATAATAGGGTACTCCTGTTAAATTGATAAAAAAACGGCTTGCAAATGCCTACCCCATGAAGTGGAGACCACTATACAAATAAAAACTGTACACAGCAAATATACAACATAAAAAGCAAATAAGAAATCATTACATTACTGTTTAACGTATGAATTCCTCTTTCTATTTCGTCACTTGCAGGAATAATAAGAACATTACCCTGACTCTGTCATGGAATATCATTCCCAATGCTGGACTGCTCCCCAGGATAGTAGGAGATGGCAGCAATTCCTTCGGATTCCCCAGTGAATACTCAACTCACCGGTTATAGTTGTTCTTGTTGCTGTAGCATTCTTTCTTTTATTTGTGAGTTCTTTTCTTAGATTATCATAATTTTATTTACTTGAATTTTCATTGTAATTTCATGATTTTTTTGTTGCTGATTTTCTATGTATATTAGGTATTGAATTTGTATTTTAAGGTAAATGACATGATTGGGGGTAATCTTCAACTCGGGGTAAAACTACTCTACAATCAAGTCAACTATGCAAGGATTCTACTGTTAAAATTTTGAAGTCAAAAGTTGACTCATTTTAAAATAACTTCCATCAGTATGCCTTGTGACACACAAATTTGTTGTGTAGCTTTCTATGGGATTAGTTTTTCTCAGGGCTCGAGAGAAATAAAGTGATGTAATGTCCATGCTTGATTCTCCTTAAGTAAACAAATTCAAAATAAATCCTTCCAGCCAGGAGATACACTCCAGCTGGTGTAGCTTTGCTTTATCTTTCAACTAGTTTGGTTTGAGAGACATTTTTTATTTCCCCAATCATGTCAGTGCCCTTTAAAGTGATAGGCTAATATTGTGGAGCTTCAATTTAAAAAATTGTCAAATTTTGATATCTGAACTACATAGTAGTGTTCAT
The DNA here is from genome assembly GCA_001188425.1 of Eucidaris tribuloides. Classification (NCBI taxonomy): domain Eukaryota; kingdom Metazoa; phylum Echinodermata; class Echinoidea; order Cidaroida; family Cidaridae; genus Eucidaris; species Eucidaris tribuloides. The sequence goes on along the minus strand of JZLH01S0114984.1, from coordinate 9,592 downwards.
ATGGACAAATAAACACCCTAGAATAAAAAAGTTTGGAAAGTTACACTGCCAATGGCAAGTTATGCATGAATAAACAATTAAAACTCGGGGCAAGTTTAAATAGCCTAGGTGTACACACAGTAAGTCTATGGGAGAAAATGGGCAGGTGAATCCGATCAACTTACGATTTTCACTTTTTTAAAGCACTAAATAATCATTTTGAAATATAATTTTTTCAGGGCGTCATTTTTAGACCTTATCAAAGACTTTGGTAGCATGGGGAATCATGTAGCTCAGATTTTTTTAACTGTGGTAAATGTTAGCCAATACCTTTAACTTGTATTTCAATTCCATTTCTATTTTGTCTATAGATCTGTTCCGTTTTGAAAATGGGATATTGCTGTCCTCCATAGCTTGGGGGCTTCCAAGAGTATAACTAAAGATGGGTATCTTCATCTATGCATTTCTCTAGTTCAGGAACAGCTGTAAACCTGGGTTATTGCATTATCTTTTTTGTGCTCTAAAGCCCCCATGCTATGGGATACGTCACATTTTGGACAACGAACAGGTCTATATATATATTTTTTTTTTCCTTTCTGTATCGTGTAGGTAATTCTATGAAGTAGGTCACTTCAGTGATATTTTGCTGGAAATTTTGGGATTAATCAGTCTATGATGTTGATTGTCGATTTTGTCTATTACTCTAGTTTTCTATAGCATTCAATGCAATCGTTAACTAGAATAGAATTTTTGTCTTCTTTCCAAAGCACAACCTACACTATTAGCTAAATGTAGACTTGCTACCAAATAATCAACATCACTAAAAAAAAAAGAAAAGAAAAGAAAACAGTAATCATTTCCAAATCAGTCAGTTTAGCAAGACATGTTAAATATCACAGCAAGGTTTCTTAGAATAAGTTTGTACATGTAGCACAGTAGCAGTTGTAGCTCTATTTGATGGTTGAATTTTAATTAGATTTGTCTTGGCACATGGGTTGAAAACATGTCATTGTATCACATATATTAAATTATCATTGATGTATAATTTCTCTAGTGATGAACAAAAACACACGCTTTTGTTTTTGTTATTTTTGTTCTGTGTTTTAGTAAAATAAAACATCGTTGGACATTACATGTATTTTATGTTACTGATCAGGTGATTTTTGTTCCAGTTTGCTTGCCTATAATAGCTTTCCAGATAGAATAACGTACATGTAGAAAGTGCTCTGTTATGTCACTAAGACCACTTTCATATGGTCTCCAAATTGTAATTACAAACACGATTGTAATCATGATTAGAATTACTGATAGTGTACATGAGAAAAAAGGTCTTCGTGGAAAACACGAGAATCCAAAATGCTATTGAAGAGGCATGGCCTTGTTTCAGTACGGCATACACATACCTAAAGTGTGTGGTATACCGGCAGATATTAATGAAAGGTCACATAAGCTCAACCTACTAATCATGTTTTAGAGCCCAAGCCGTTCACATCAGAAAGATGTGAAATTATGTGGGAGAATCGTGATTAACCTGTTGACGAGATTCTGTAAATCCCCATAGAATTTGTACAGAGCCCATCCGGTTCCCGTAAGCAACCAGTTAAAAACAACCACCTCTGCAGCATGATTTGAATTTCATAATTGGATTTTCAAATCATGAATCTAGTTTGCTTTCACATTGGTAAAATACAAGGTTGATAGTGATTGGCATTTGCATTCACATTCACCATCATGTTTTTACTGCTGTAGTGTATATCTCTGTGCCTCACGTTTACATGTATAAAATATGTAAAAAATATGCTAGATATTTGTGTATAATTTATTTTGTAAACATGTAGTAGTGATGCTACTAATATCATTGAACTATGTGTTCAGTGTATGGATTGTCGTAGTAATTGTTATGATGAATTCAATTTGTTCTTGATTGTGGACAATTATTCATTTGAACTTGGTACAAATTTTAGAGTTCTGTTTGTATTATCAGTCGACATTGTAATGAACATGTTATTTCAATTCCATTGTAAGCACAAAACTTTCACCAAAAGCTGTGGTTTCATGTATAAAAAGCACAGCATTATTTTAGGAGCAACAATTTTGTGCAGGACATGTACTACTCTCTCTTATGTATAATGATGTGAACAAGGGGTTTCATAAGAATACTGAAAAGTATGTCATCTACAGTAATTATTTATTGTGTTTGTGACATTAAATTTCCTAGACAGAAATGTGAAGTGTTTGTATGAAATGTGTTACCATAAATTTTAGCATGCACTTTTATTCAAGTAATGGTGTTTTAACTCTAGTGATACTGCAGTCGTCAGTTTTGTGTGCTGTCAAACATATTTTGTAGCAATTACTTTGAGGGATTTAATGATGAGAGAGAACAAATACATGTAATGGCATCACTTGAATAAAAGTTTCTCTTTTCTCTCTCATTAAATAGTTTTTCACATTTATTTATTGTCAAATCTGTCTCTGTATAGCAACCACTGTCATTGATTTTCATGGAGAGAAATACAGTAGTACAGTGTACATGTAGTATGTTTTGAAATGTACATGTATCTATAATGGCCACTTTTTGTTTCCCATGGGTGGACACCATAGACAAGTTTTACTAAGTTTAACTCTATTTTAACTGAGCTATTTCAGACCAGGTTTTTACTGGGGGGGGGGGTCAATTTGACCCCCCCTTCAGATCTCGGCCGCCGATCGCGCGAACGCCGCGAAAATTTGCATGCGCATAGAGCCGGATGTAAACTACACGACTCTATAGTAAAATTTTCCAAAAAAAATATTTTTTCTATTTTTTAAGTAATTAATTATGCAAATAAGTGCATGAAATTATGTCTTTGCCCATAACTCACTTACAATAGCTAGTAGAATACTAATTTTTGGTGAAAATATTAATTCTGACATTTCTCACAATTATCTACAAAAAAATTTGCCGAATTGGAATTAATTTCTTATGTATTTTACTGTTTTGTGAATTTCTTATGTATTTCTTTGTTTTTTCGACCCTTTTTTTTCTATTGTTTTTTCAATGAAATTTGTTGGGGACACTTTTGCAATCATAAACAGCATAGAATTAATTCATTTCAACCAGTAAAAGCAAAAATAATCATACATTTATGATTTTTGGCTGAAAACACAATTTCCATTGATTTTGTACACTAAATCACGTTTTTGAGCGATTTTTGGGTTGACATGCATGTATAAAAAGTTGTGCAGCGTCGTAACGGTACGTCCAATTTTCGCGAAAACAGTCTCAAAAGATGCGCAAGACTTGAAGAAGTAAAAGTCAGTGACGACGGCTATCAATAAATTTTGCGCGGGCGGCAGTGTTCGCGAATTCGCGCAGGGGGATCAAATGACCCCCGCCAGTTAATATAGGGTGAAAGGGAAAACAAGTAATTTATTATAGCACAGAAGTATCCTGAAATCACTTGTTATTAATATGCTGTGCTTGCACATTTGCGATTCATAGGATATCTGGTTTCGACTAAGCAATAGTGTTGTAAGTACTACACAGTATGGTGGCATAATGACATGTAGGCAGCAAATATAAGCACGGTAGAGATATAATGCTTACAGTACAGGAAGACACTATTCTTTTTAGGTTGTGATGTCTGTTTGCTCATATTGTTGGTGCCACTTACATGTACGTATCAATTTATTCTTTTGTAAATGCAGATCTACTTTGAAGTTTAAAACGCAGCATTGCTAATAAAATACTCAAATAGATTCAGCAAAATTTGTTCATTTTGGCATGTCAGTGGAACTTGTAGAACTTTAGTTTCTTTTCAGCATTCAGAAAATCTAGGTTAATAAAAATAGCAACCAATAATTATGATGTAGTTCTGTGTTTGTGTATTTATAGTATTTAATGATTGCTTTCTTGTGGGATTTTCAACCATTTTAAATAGCTGAAGTAATCAGCACATCATTTTACTTCTTTTCAGGTACTGTCATCACTTGCATAGTCCTTTTCACATTTTATTGAAATTCACTAATAAAGTTATGTCAACTTTGAAACCCGTTGTTTGTTATTATTTATCTTGTTGTGTATAAAATTCTGTCACATTCTGGTGTGTTTTCTTTTTGATTTGTATGACATGAAATACGTATTTTGTATTCAATCTCAATTCTGATAGAGCCATAATTTACAAGGAACTGAACAATTCCTTCTTATGCCTGTAGAACAAATTACGTAGAGGGCGTGATTGCACTTTCGTCATAGAGATGTCTCTATAAGAATTTTGTAGCACTGAAACACTACTGATATCCGTCATCTATTGTTTACTACAATTTCTGTGTGCAACTGGTATCGGAAGGGTGGGGGGATGAGGGGAATCAATCAAAACACTGGCAGAGATGGAAATAGCATGAAGTTGTGGGTGGGAGAAGAATATAAACTTTTGTACAGCTTGTATTTCCGTTTGGATTTATGTGTGTGTGTGTGTGTGTGTGTGTGTGTTGTGTGTGTTGTGTGTGTGTGTGGTGATGTGTGATGGTGTGTGTGGTGTGTGTGTGTGTGTGTGTTGTGTGTGTTGGTGTGTGTGTGTGTGTGTGTGTGCTGTGATGGTGTGTGTGTGTGTTGGTGTGTGTGGTGGTGGTGTGTGTGTGTGTGTGTGTGTGTGTGTGTGGTTGTGTGTGTGTGTGTGTGTGTGTGTGTGTGTGTGATGTTGTGTGTGTGTGTGTGTCGTGTGTTTATATCGCCTTCAACCGGCGGACGTAAGTAATGACACTCCCACATTCAGATTGGGGACGTTCTGAAAAATCGGGGACGGCCATGAAGCTCCTATCACTACGTAGTGTAGAGTTCAGTGGACGGTCCCACCCCTCAAATATGGCCAAAAGTCAAAACGTAGATGGGCTAAAACGCCTAGAAAATGGCGCGCAAAATTTGTGTGCACCCGCCAACGTCCCGGTTATGGTGAAATATCATACACATACACAAAACGTCCCAATTGCATGTTGTACATGGGAAGAGTGTGTGTCCGTCTGATTGGCATGTTGTTATTACGGATTGTGTTTGTTGTGTTTTTACTTCCTCGTTTGGGGCAGTTATCCGATAGGTGGGGTGTGTGTGTGTGTGTGTGTGTGTGTGTGGTGTGTGTGTGTGTGTGTGTGTGTGTGTGTGTGTGTGGTGTGTGTGTGTGTGTTGTCTGTGGATGTGTGTGTGTGTGTGTGTTGTGTGTGTGTTGGTGTGTGTGTGTTGTGTGTGCGGTGTGCGTGTGTGTGTGTGTGTTGTGATGGTGTTGGTGTGTGTGTGTGTGTGTGTGTGTGTGTGTGTGTGAGTGGTGTGTAGTGTGGTGTGTGTGTGTGTGTGATGTGTGTGTGTGTGTGTGTGGTGTGTGTGTGTGGTGTGGTTGTGTGTGTGTGTGGTGTGTGTGTGTGTGTGATGTGTGTGTGTGTGTGTGAGTGTGTGTGTGTGTGTGTGTGTTGTGGTGTATGTGTGTGTTGTTGGTGTATGTGTGTGTGTGTGTGTGTGTGTGTGTGTGGTTGTGTGTGTGGTGTGTGTGTGGTGTGTGTGTTGTGTGTGTGTGTGTGTGCTGTGGTGTGTGTGTGTGTGTGTTGTGTGTGTGTGTGTGTGTGTGTGTGACTCCGCTTTGGCGGGGGGGGGTAGAGAAGGCAGAGGGGGTAACGAATGCTTTTTGCCAGGCGGGTGTCTCGATATCAGCTCCAAGTTTCTAACTAGGAGGGCACGGAAGGATGTGTTTTAATAACTGTGTACCTTCGTGGTTGTTCAGGGCGTGTTTTTCTGTGGCCCTGAACGACCACTGAATCCGCCAATTGCAAACCAAAGACCCGTCAGAACTAAAAAAAAGTAGGCCAAATATTCATTCAATATAAGCGGGAAGAAAGTAATTATCATCATCAATTGTTATAAAACTGTATTGTGTCTATGAAGGCTGAAGCAAAAATCGAACAGTATTTTTGTGCTTTTTTATGGTAAATCGGGGAATTTAATTCAGTATTGGCACAACATGCTATTCATAATATAGCAGAAAACATAATTAATCATCATCATTGTATAAAGCATGTATTTGTCTATGATACTGAACAATGAAATGTATATGATTTTTGTACTTTTTATGTAAGATCGGGTGAATTTTATTTAGTAAAAGTAGTGTAACTTTATACGGGAATGAATGAATGAAATGAATAAATGATAAATAAATGATAAATAAATACATAGATACATGAAGTATTTAAATGAATGAATGAGTGAATGAGTGAAGTTTAATTAAATCAATTAATTAATGCAGAATCATCAACCAATCCATCAATATCATGTGTTGGCGGAGAATTATGTGTTGACCACTTTTTGGAGGCCGGCAAGCACAACCTCTGAGCAATTGATCACTCATCAACCATGCGTGATGACATTGAAGTTTTTCATTGTACGCATACTGTTACCATCCGGAATCATTTCATGTTGGTTTACGGTAGCATACAAGTATATGGTCCAGTGAAAAGAAGACCACCGCTATATTTCGCTGTCCGATGAACATTATATCGAGGAGAAAAAAAATGTTCTCCAAAAACTTGATGATAGGTAATGGTTCTGTCGTTTGCCGTGTGGACGTGACACGGATTTACAGGGGGGACATTCATCGACATCGGGTGTGCTTAGCAGGTCAACTCGGTGTCTCCTGAGGGATAAGATGAAGGAAATTAAAGGTGCACATGTCGAGATACAGCCCTAACTAGGCTATACTCAAGGAATTCTATGCTATCTTATCTAGACTTAGTCTACTCATATTCTATCGATTTAGGAATATTCCTATACATTCTATTCTATCTATGCAGTTTTATGTGTATCTATTCTAGGTATCTAGTATTATTTCTATTTAGCGGACCTCTATATAGTAGGTAGATGGAGAGCCTACTAGTCATTTAATCTATAAGATACATTAAGATTAGATATTAAATCTAGGTCTTCCATGCCTAGTTAGAGAACTACCTAGCACCAAATCATATAAGATAAGATAGACTGACGATATAGACCGTATCCATAATCTTCTATCACTATCATTCTAAAATCTATGTACTCTATTATGATTAAGATTACTGATTATCTGGTAGTAGTATTCAGATAAGATTAGATAAGATGAGATAGCTAACTTAAGACACCTAAATCTAACCGTACATCATATGCTATCTATCTAGTATATCTATCATATCTATCTATTCTATCTCATCGTGTTCTATCAGTATCTACTCCAATCTGTATGGCGCGTATACCTCTGATCTCACGATAATCTCATTTTATCCTATCTAGCTATATCTGTCTATGTCAATCACTGTACCTTTACTACATATCTACTCTCTATCATATTGTTCTTGTTATTAACTTCACGCTTCTACTGATCCACGGCCGCACGACATTAACGGTTAATTCACATCATGCAAGTTCAGGAAAGGTCGACTATTAATCACTTTGCGGTCGAGTGTAGATGTCTATGCAGTGAGCTTCGCTCAATAACTCATTACCATGATAATTTCCGTCGTGCCAGTGTCGACGTACCGCACTATTGCAACAAGAGGACTTTATGTATGATTTAACCATTAATATGTCACTCAAATTAGACGATCACTACTTCAAGAGAAAATTTTTGGTTTTATTAGAACTTCAGTATAAAAACGGTATAGATGTTAGGATTACGATCTGAAATCCTGAGAATAAACACCAGTGCTACGTCTGTCTAAAGTTGGTCTTGTCTCATAACTACTACGAAATTAAGGTAGGTATATCTGCGATTTGCCAGACTGCCTTCTATATACACACGCCAAGAACATTATTCATTGCCCTATGGCTAATTTTAGGAGCGAGTAAACTTAGTCACTGAATCTATAAGTTCATAATGGATCAGAAATGCCGCCTAGATCTAAAATGCGCAAGAAACCAATAGTTGTGAGTAGTGTAATTTCCTAAGGCACACTGTTGCCACAATGCAACACTCAGTATTTCATGGACCTACAGTAAGGTCATTGGTACTCAAGCTGATTATCAGTACTTAACGTAATACCAAAAAAAAATTACCAGATATTTGTCCTGGTAATGCAATCAGATGATCAGTACACTAGTGCAAACGGAATGTGCTAAAGCGGTCATATGCTGTGAGTTGACGTAAGTACAAAGTTGTAATAAACAACCATCTGGAGGTATACAAGATACGTCCAAATGCTCACACTGCTTGATATAAAGCTGTACTAGTACCTTGCTCACTGTGATAATGTACTTATTGCTGCTTCGCAAATGTCAAATCAAACGAAATTCAGAGATCTAAATCAAGACAACTATGTTACTATAAAATTCTTCGCACAAACTCCGCCAGTACTGATCGCTCTACATCCTGCATAAATGTATTTCTTAAATGTATGATTTGATCTACTTTATCTGGCATGTCATTAATGCCCATGATGATTGAATATTAGGGACGTGCAAATAGTATAGAATCCCTGCCTTTAATTCATCAACATACATTATGTTCATATTCATCAAACACGACGATATTAAAAGTAGCTGTTCCTCCACGCTCACCAAAGGGCGCATATTCGACAAGTATATAGTTTTGAAAGTAATTCTCATATAAATATACTAAATTATAGGAGTTTTCACTCGAGTCACTCCATATGTAACAAAGTTTGCTACCATGCTCACATTGGCGTAAGTTCACTAGATATACAAGTGATATACCTAGGCTATTGTCGGTCACCCAAATAAAATTCACCCGATTGTACATAAAAATACAAAATACAATTCTCTTCCTCCCTCTATCATGTAGTCGACGTATCTATAGTCTTGGTATGCTATGCGAAAATAGACTATATGTCCTATAGCGTATATCTATGAAGGGGATATAATGCACATGAATGAAAAACAATATAATCGTAACATTAATCAATTTACGTGGAACATTCAGTCCAATAGAGTGATTTATAGCTTCCGACCATTGAAAGACTGTCCTGATGTGGATGTTGGCTGGTTGCAGAGGGTGAGTGAGAACTATGTTCAATACAAATCTACACATTTCAACGGATGCATTTCGGTCGAGATTTAGTCGACACGTGTAAGTAAGAATAACTTAAAGAACATTCTCATAGGATTAGTTATTTATTATTTAGATTTTGTACTATAGTATTTGCATATCCTCTATTCATAGAGACCATGAGGAGTCATATTTTCTATTAGCAGTCTCCTAAATAGAATTTATCGAATATGTAGTTATAATTACGAATTCATCACGAGAAAATGCCATCATGGATTGATGGAATATTTGCTATGTCTAGCAAAATATCAGTGATCAATAAACTCATGTTTAGTAGGTGGAACTTTGATACGTGAGTCGATCGTGAGATCTCTGCATTTTGAGATTTCGGCTCACCGCGATGAATACAGATATCGCTATTCCCATAGAGTGCGTAAACTAACAAACCAATAAATCGATGTTCTCTCGCATTTTCAGACACTTTTGATTAAGCAAGCTACGTTACGTGACCATGATACTCAATCAGGACTGCCTTTCATCAATAACCTAAGGGCATGGGTATCTTTTCGTACTTGAGAATCTAGCGCAGCTGTTGCAAATGAGATCATACTCGTGCC
>JZLH01S0114973.1:16739-35168 GCA_001188425.1 Eucidaris tribuloides | reverse complement strand
GCTGTGCCGCCGCTGTGGTTTCCATAATCGTCTGCGCGCTAGCTGTCGGCGGTCATTAGTAACTGCACGAATTACGCACCGGCGGCAGGATCATGCGCGTGTACGTGTAGGTGTACGTGTACGGTGTGTACGGCGATCGTAAAACATATCGCTCGAAATATTGGCCAACGCTGATTGCTGTCAAATGAAGCGGAACTGATGCATTCACCACTAAACAAGGCTTACTTCGGTTTCTGAAAATTTGAAGCATAAATTAATCGACTTCCCAGCACAGATTGCCTTCGACAAAGTTCATTTGAGGTGCCGTACCGTACCGGTCTAGTTAGGTGAGTTCGTTACGCTGCCCGCGGCGTCGCGACTACTGTGAGTAGAATTAAACGTGCAAACTTAAGATTTGCCTTTGAAGTGGCCCCTTCAAATTTTTATATCGAGTAATTCCGGCCTAGGAATTGATTGTTGACGAATGCCAATGGCTAACGTTACAGTTTCACGTCATTAAGAATACTATGAATGCCAGTAGGTAGACCTAACGTTACGTCTAAACGTAGGTCAGGACTCAGGCCGGGCTTGTCTCGGGTCTAACGTTAGAGTCTAACCGTACCGTTACATCATGTTTTCCATTGTTATCAAATGACAAGGATGTACGAGACCATTTTATAAAACAAATAATGCACATCATTCTTTCGGGCATTAGTTAAAATAATCTACACTCGGTAACTGCGAAACAGTCCAAAACACAGACTGTTCCACAGTTACCTCGTGTCGATAATTTTAACTAATGCCCTCAGTGATGTGCATTATTTGTATACTAACCAACGAAATAAAAATTAATGACATTTTGCCAATAATGTTGAAGAAATTTGTGAAAATTTGTGTACAAAACCTATGGGGAGTTCTCCACACTTTCATCTAAAAAGTGGTAGTCTTGCCAAATTAAGAATCCTCCATAATAAGGATTAAGTAAGCTTGAACATCCATAACTCTTGAACGGCTCAACCAAATTTGCTCAAACTTTCACTGTTTTATTTCTTTTATTATTCTCTATTCTCTGATTACAAGTAGATGTCTGGGTTTTATTCCCCTTTAAGTTCAATGAACCCCGAACCGTTGCAACAAAACTCCACGTAATTTGCATTATGATCATTTGAGTGTAGTACTGAAGGGATTCCATTTCAAATATAATCGTTTAGATAAAGAAAATCATATAGGTTGGAGGATGCTATTGGCCTTCATTAGAACAGAAATATAGGCAAAATACAGGAATATGGTATTGGAAGGAGATAGAAAAAGATAAACACAAATTCCTTAGTTGCCACCTCAACCTGTCTGCTGTAGCCCCTTAAATGACTTCCTTGACAAAATGCCACTTGTCGACAGAGGCCACAATCTTTTTGTTTCAATTGGGTGGCCACTATAGACAGATTACACTGTATTAGGAGATAGATGAAACATAGATAGACAGACGTATAATCGTAGATAGATATAGGTAGTTAGATAGATAGGATAGATACGTAGTAGTTAAATAGATATATTTATAGATAGATAGATAGATAGATAGATAGATAGATAGATAGATAGATAGATAGATAGATGAATAGATAGATAAGATAAGACAAATAGATAAATAGATAGATAGAGAGATAGATAGAGAAATAGAAAGATAGATAGATAGATAAGATAAATAGAAAGATAGATAGATAGATAGATAGATAGATAAGATAAATAGAAAGATCGAAAATAGGAAGATAGAATAGATAGATATAGGGCCTAGATAGATACACACAGACAATGGTAGGTATATACGTGTGAGCATATCTACATAACGATATGATCCTATCGATCATCGTCGTAATCGACCGATAGTGATCGTTGATATAAATGGTTGGCCGGTGATGTCGCGGTAGCTGCCAATAATTATCCCCTGTCGCGTATCAAAACATTGACATTCGCGGAATAATGGCAACGTCAACACACACGGCATGCACAGAATTGGGCAATGGCCTGTGGACAGCGGGATGCCATTATGTGGTAATACAGCTCGATAGAAACGTCATATATCACAAACGTTGAGACAAACCAGGTGAATGACTGTTTAGCAAGTTAATCGACGATCAACACCCATTAGGGTAAACATTTCCAGCTATTTATATTGAGCATTTATTAGATATCATTCCAAAGGGGTAAATCGCACTCGTGAGTTTATTTAGGGTTTCGTTTTCGCTTTTACCCTTTAATACTATTAAAACTACAAAACAGTTTCAATTCATTCTCTGTTGTTTTTCTCCAACATTGTTAAACAACATTTTGATGAAACGAAAATTTGTTTTGTTTGAACACGCCAAATTACGTGGAAACATAATGGCAAAAGCCTTGATTCCATTTACTCATTTGTTTAGAAATGAATGAGATTTGTTTGGTTGGAATACTAAATAAAATACCCTCAGATTCAGGAATTACCCACAATTTTGTTATCTAATGTTGAAATATTTTGACAGCACAGTTTCTAGACTATCGTTCTGAGGATGGAAACGTGGTTGCAACTTGCAAGACGCACAATCTAGTTTTACGCAATGAAACAAACAAACAAATTCCAATGTCAAGTCAAATTACGTGTACCTGTGTTTGATTTGCGATGCAATTTAGAGTGTTATGGCAAGTGATGTGTACTTTCCTCAAAGGTAATCAAATCCAGAGATCTATGTGCATTTGAAAATCCAGAACAATAGAAAGTAGTTCCAATTTGAACAAATTAGGCTGAATCATTTAAGAATTATGAATGTTGAAAGTTTATTATGGAGGATTTTTAAATTGGTAACTCTACCATTTTTGTGATTAGAGGGTAGAGAATTCCTCATTGATTTTGTACAAAATATTTAACCTTTTCTAATTTTCATCAAACTTTGTTAATTTCTTCTTGCGTATCGTTTCGGTATGTCACAGCAAAATGATTCTGCAATCTGCATGCTTCTGTGAATGACTGAGACGCCTTCTTAACTAACATTTCCCCAAAATAAGAATTTGTTAAAATATTGTATACAAAACAATTGGGGAGTTTTCCACACCCTCATTACAAAAAGTGGCAAAAGTATTTCAGAATCCTCCATAACAACTTTCAACTTTCTTTACTCTTAACGAACTGTTCTGCAAACTTTGCTCAAACTTCACTATATTCTTGTTCTTTTTTAAGTGTATTCTCTAAATGAACTTGTGAGTCTCATTCTCCTTTAATATTTAGAACCAAGGTATTCTGCGTTGATTCCTGCTGTTTCAAACTGTGAAGGAAGTCGAAACTTTAATTTCTCCTAAAAATCTACCTCTCATGTTTGTCTTGTGTCGATGGTGCAATTTTACACAACGTGTCCCTCTTAACTAAGTGTTGATAAAGTTTTGACAGTAATACATGCACAATATTGTGCTTTTATTTTCATATCGCAGGTGTCAGTCCTTACAATATTGTGCTTTTATTTTTATATCACAGGTTGTCAGTCCTTACTTAATCACTCATAAAACTGATATCTTAAAAATTCCGAGTCAGACTGACCCGGAATTTTTCGTATGAATATGAGATTTTACCACGTATACTTGTGTGTAATGAGAAAACCAAACACATTTTTTATTGATAGAATATTGTGTCATAATATAACCTCACAAAATCGTTACATTGTCACAAATCTCAGCATTATTAACACGTTGGCTACAAAAATCGGATGGACCATGGAATTATGAAATCTCGGGGGGGGGGGGGAGATAGGAAGGATGTTAGAAAGGATACGATGTACTTGTAATTTTTCGACACACCACTTTTTCCTTCATGCGTCTCTGAAAATTTTTAGATGTTTGAAGTTGACACAGTACTCCAAAAGTTTCTCAACGTGGCATTGTTCAAAAAGACCCGATTTTCATGATTTTCAGTCATTTTTTTCAAAATAAGCCACCCAAATATTGCTCCCATAAATGTAAAGAGAAGTGGAAGAATTTGAGTTGATTCATATTTTTTCTACAATTAAAAAAAAATATCAAATTTTATTTTCCATCATTTCATCGTATCGAGACCAATACTTTCGAAAATGTATTTTTGTTTTTATTTAAGTCAATGACTTGTTGAAAAACAAATATATAATATTTCAGCGGGAAAGAAATGACAATGCCACAATTATGGGTCTTGCTGTAACAAGCGGTTTCCTCATTTATAAATAAAATAAATCAATGGAAGTGATGAAAAATGCGCGACCTTTGAGTACTTATTATTCTTACCAATTCGAAATGTCTATGGTCCAAGGGAAAATAAAACGACATCAATAAAATGTCCATTTCAGAAGTTTTGGTCTGTATATGGGTTGTATCAAATGCGGCTTTTTTTCTGTTTATTTGGTTCCTTCCGCGATTAGACAGAAAACATAATTCAGCAAACCACGAGTATTTTCCAAGTCATGCTCACCGTGATATAATTTATGACAGTTTCAAAACACTGATCTACGCGAAGTTTTGCGTTTATTTATCGTGGCGAAACCTTTTTGTTTAGGGTCGCTGGCTGACACATATTTGGGCAAATTTATTTGCTTACGATATGTCGATCAATTTCGGGGACCTTAAAGCTGGATTCCTTTTGTGTTCCATGACTTTCTGTAGAAATTTCAGTCAAGTTTACAGAATTTGACAGCGTATTTTTACTTATTGATTACTTATTTATAGATTAGGTCTTTACTGTCGAGATTTCAATACACAAGAAGATAAAACGTTTGGATCTGGAGATGCAGAGTGCTATGCATGCCATTTTGCTGTAGACTGGTAGAGTAGCGTAGCATAATAACTCTTTAATGTTTGTAGTAATGCTAGCCCTCCCCTTTTTAATGTGTGGGGAAATTACTTGCAATTATGTGCCGCTCGTGTATTAGACACATTACGACTTAAAACCTACAAAGAACATATTTCGAGAGATTGATTGAACAAGTAATTAAAACCAAATTGAAAATATAGATGGATTGTGAAGACGTATTCTGTGAAATAATGTTGCGTGTTTGACTGGAGATTAATTTTACTCATATTGAACAAATTCTCCCAGTTTCTTGGTATTTAGTCGATCCCATCCGTGTTTGTTTTTAAACATGTCTAACCTACGTAGAACTTGACAATGTTTTATGCATGTTTTATAAACAGACAGAACTAGTCTCTACCAATCCGTTTTTGCTTGGATTTGAGTACAACTGAAAAGGAGTCTAGCACATGTGATCAGTTTAAGAAGATTATATTAGCAAAGAGAGAATAGAAAGGAAAACAAAACGAAGAACGAAATTAACACTAAAGGAAAAAGTTATCTGCTGTAGTGCTCTCGTATGTGTGGTTCAGATACGTTCTAGCAGAATTATAGGAGCATGCTCTTTTCAATTTTTCACCACAAGAAAATGAGTTTTAGACTACCTATCCGTCGTGTGTCCAGTCACTAAACATCGGTTTTGAATTTTCAAAGTCTAAGTGTCAATAACCTTAACTTACATTTTCTGAATACATAATCACCTTTTAAACTCTATTTAAATGTTTAATTGCCAAACACACATTTAATAGTGCATGCAGGCTTTTTGTTCTCATGCTCTGTAATGATATTTTATGTGCTGCCAAATTGAGATGTATGGTCGACAGCAACTGTTTGATCCCTGTTTTTACCCGACAATTTCATCGTTGCCTTGATTCAAGACTATGTCCGATTTCTGCCACCGAATTGCATTGCAATAATCTATGGATAACAAATGTAAGAATGCTGCTATCTTTCGCCTTTGAGTAGTCCATCATCGGCCGGTGTCACCGCACCGGCGTTTTACGCGTGGCGTGGAGAGGCATTGAAATAACAGAGTTTGTGGTATCAATGACCTCAGCGGCTTTTGCTCGTATTTCACTGTTTGTCTGCTAAAATGGTTGATAATCGTCATTGTTATGAGATATGCAGGCCGGACCAACGCGGGATTTATTTCACGAAACGTCAATGCCCAGCTCACCACTTCAAATTATTCCACTCGTCCCGGAAACTATTATTTTAGAAATTATTTTCACGAATTCTAGTACCCTGGTTTGAACGTGATTTATTTTTTTTCTTGAGTCCTGGTGCTGTTTCCCAGTTCCTATATTCTTGAAGACATAATAATAACAAAATTACAAAATGGAAAGTTGGTACCTCTAAGTACCTAATTCATTAAGACAGGGGAGTCCCAAATAACCGAAGATTTGTATGGTACCAATTACGAAGTATTTGATAGACAAATAACAAAATAAACCACGAATTTACGCTTAAAATTATGAATAGCTGTTTGGTATGTTTAATTGTCGTTAGCTCACGTTCTGTTTCTTCATAATTGTAATTTCTAATTGTTTTAGACTAATTGTGATTCATATGAAAGTGAATATATAAAACACACTGAAGATGGTAATTTCTGATATTATCAGAGAATCGTAATCCTTAGACCAGCGGTTTTATCTCACTCCCAATATCGCAAACTAGGGCGGGGATTACTCATACCATGCTCTCGGCTTGAAAGTCAAGATCCAAACACGTCACCATCTTTAAAACAAGACGCTCTTCAGTTAGCCCACGTGACGATGAAGATTTTAATTAGCAACTTGAAGATATGCACATGACAAAATTCTGTCATGAAAAAAAAATTACCAATATTTCGTTATCTGTAAATGTTGGTCTCCAAATATCTTGTTTTTTTTACGCGTGCAAAAAATTATGTGAGTAATAATTCACCCCGTGGGACTTTGTTCGATTTGTGTACTTGATTCTGGTCCGCCCACCTCCCAATTGGCAAGGTGCTCGTATACAATTAGCCGGTAGCTGTGTTGATGAAGCCTATGTATTACGACAGATGAATTGCATAAATCAATTCTCGTCAGTCGCGCCGAAGACACGACAACAGACTGAAAATGGAAAGTGTTAGGACGCCCCCAGGCGTGGATGCTGCATGGAACGTTGCTGCAAGGATTGTTCTTGTACTAGAAGTATTATTTTTTATGCAGAATTTAAAGAGATTGCACATGAAAACTGTTAATTTTGAATCGGATATCTTTTCTGTTATATACTGGTATTAATTAGAAAACATCAAATTACATGTTTTACGATTTGGATACCGAATTCGTTGTATCATGACAGAGATTAATTGATTTAGAAAGAAAATGAACCATTGGCTGAATTCTGAACTGATTATATTCTCGTATTTTGACAGAATTAAAACAACGTCATTTCATTACAGAATATAATGTACGTGAAATTTCATACAATTTAATGAAATTGCCATCTGTTGTATTTGACAGGTTTCTGTCATTTTTTGGTATGTGTGTGTATGTGTATGTGTGTGTGTGTGTGTGTGTGGTTGTTATTTTGATTGTTCAAAATAATGAATACATTTTTTCTTTGGTATTGGTTCTATGGAATTGTATTCCAAGTTTTTACGTAATTCACATAAAACACAAACCTACTGAAAAAATGAAACAAGAAATGGTTTCAATTTGCCATCAATATGTTGATAATACATGTAGCTCATGACTAAAGCCGGATCGTGTCTTTAATACATACCACACAATACAAATCTGGCCCTGTCATGAGTAATTTTTGCAACTTGCGGCAGTTATAATAATTTGTTTGTCTGGTCGCCGCAGGGTTTAAATGTTAAATGTAGTCTACAATAGAACACGTAGTCGTGCACTTTGTTGTGCTCCAAAATGTTGGAGATAAAGTTTCACGGTGTTGCGTCTTATCTGGAGGCCAAAATATGATCCACCTAAATTAATGAAGTCACTTGAGAAAGGAGGACGTGGGATCATCAAACGGAACGTGCCCACCTTCACGTGCATACGTGAGTCTAGACGGGAGAGTATTGAATAAGGGAAGACAGACATATCTCCACAGACATCGAAAATAAAATGGTGGTTTGGCAGCATCTGTTTTCCATGGTCCACGACCTGTACTTGAACTGGGTAAAGAGAACGAAAACAAGTTGAAAATGGTAGATTTGGTCAACTAATCAAGTATCTAATAAGTTACTTTACTTATTCATTGATTTATTTCACAACATTTATATTTCAATCGATATGTTTAACTAAATGATTTAATCACTTATTCGCGATTAATGAATTTATTCGTACTTATTCGTGTTTTGCATTGTTTACTTAATTACATTACTTTACTTGGTATTATGTACATTAATATAAGTTAGACAATGGTTTGAACACATACTACTAATGAAAAAATGTAAAGAACGGCTTTCATAAAAAAAAGAATGGAGGCACCTATTACGTCCCCTCTTTCTAGATGTACACTTAAAGAGAGAGAGAGAAAAAAAAAGGTCTACTAAAGGTACACAATTTTGTCCAAAGAAGCAGCACCAAATTTGATGCTCATCAGACCCACTTTGAATGATCCTATAATCACCGTTTTGTCCGAAACGATGATGACAAGAACCTTCTTTTGTTTGTTCAAAAGGTGCTTATTATCACCCCCAAATGGTTCCGCTAAAATTAAAACGAATCGGTTTCCCCTTAGAAATCAACAGATTTGGATAAACGAGCAATAGTGACGTCATACAAATGACGTCGAATTAAATGCGCACTTAACTGCTTAACCTGTTTACCACGGGAACCGGATATGTCATGCATTTACTATTTAGTGATAGAGCATTTCGGAAGCATATGGGTTACGTTTCACCCCAGAATGAGCCCATTAAGGCAAATCAGCGAAACTCATATACATGGTGTAAAGATTCACATTAACCCCTACCCCGAGCCTCCGGGCCAAAAAGTAATTTTTCTTAGGGATGAAAATAAGCCCATTACAATTCAAATACAAATTGCGATTTGGATTTTACACGACGATTACGCCAGTCTGACTGCAGATGTGATTTGTATATATTATACTAGTGAAAAATAACTACTTACATGTACTTACACGTCTAGAAATACACACAGTATAAAACCGTATCTGAGTAATGATTTGGATTTGGATGACCTTTGTTATGGCCTACCGTTACACACTTAAAGATAAGATTGAGTACTTGCAGAACAACATAATTTTAATATCAGCTACTTTCAAACGTTCTGTGAACAGATGGTATTCTGAAAATGTCACTATGATAGTACAGGAGAGAGTAGCTGAAAACAAGAGAACGCTTCGTTTTTTGACAAATCTGCTACACAAATCCCCACTGCTGACGAACACAGAAATCAATATGTGAGACAATTTTAATTGTTGACATACACACTCTAGCATTGGAAGGGAACTTCCAATGGAAACTTCACCTATTCAAACTGCCAATCCCTCAATTTTTTTTATTGCATATGAAGTGAATTAGTCCTACATTATAATGCAAATGTAATATACTCTCACCTGGTAGCCAATGAAATGTGAAATTTTGATGAAAGATTTCCCATCATCAACCAGTACTGTGTTTTCTCTTTAAAGATATTGGCTAACATTTACCACAGTTAAAAAAAAATCTGAGCTTCATGATTCCCCATACTACCATTGTCTTTGATAAGGTCTAAAAATGACGCCCTAGAAAAAATTGTATTTCAAAATGATTATTTAGTGCTTTAAAAAAGTGAAAATCGTAAGTTGATCGGATTCATCTGCCCATTTTCAATTCTGAGATACCCTGGTTTGACGTGATTTTATGTTTTCTTGATCTGGGCTCAAACTGTTTCCCAGTTCCTACTTTCTGGACATAAATATACAAATGGAAAGTTGGTACCTTTAAGTACTACATTCATTAGCAGGGGAAGTCCAAATACCGAGATTTGTATAGTACAATTACGAAGTATTTTGTTAGAAACACTGGAAACAAATCTTTCGTGCCTCTTGCAGTACGACGAGATTTAATTCGTCCTGACTGACGAATTTTATTTCGTCCTGCTATTTTTGGACATGTGTACGGAATTGGAACAAAATTTTGTGTAGACGGCATGACTGAATATTATTCGTCTCTACGAATGATATCGTCTGCAGGCTACAGAAAATTCGTCACTGCACTGATCCTAACAAATCTATTTCTAGACCAATTGCTTTCGTCAGCTCTCTTCACGCCCTTCTCTCCTTGAGCATGCGCGCTCGGATACTGATCCCATAATGAATGCGATCGGCTTTGAACGGAAGACAACGAAAGACGCCAAAAACCTTTGAAAATGACGAAATAGAAGCACAGGCCAGCTGGAGTGAAGGAAAGAAAGTGGCCTTGGGAAAGAAAACCTATCTCAGGATCACAGGACTTCGTATCGTACGGTGAGTCGTATTGTTTCATACAATAAATTTTGAATTTTTACCCGTTTAGCGCTAGCACGCGGTACCGAGTGCGAATGGTAGATGAGATGATATAATTTACGTTACACGGTAAAACAAAATTTAGGTCATGCTCTGGATCGTCGACGGATTTAATTCGTCATGGCTGTTTCCTTAGTATTAGATGTTAAAAATAATATATGTTAATTTTGAAAATTAATAAACACAACTGCTACAACAGATTATAGTGGCATTTAGAGTATAGTTACAGCAGCAATAGGAACATTTTGTTGAGGTGTTTGAATATAATTCAATTATCAGTTTAATGTAATTCATTTCTTGTTATAAAGTTAGGCGTTCAGACTTTTGCTCAAAATCAACCCCTGCTACAAATCTAACTGTACAGAAATCAATGGTGGTGTGTTCAGGTGGTGTGTTTAGTCACCACCAATAGCAATAGCGAATGCGCGGTAATGAACAGCGAAACAGCGCAGGTGAACATTGGAATTCAATCTCTCACTACAGCAGGCCTATATAAATGCCTTTAGTAATATTCGATCTAAAGTGGCCCTGCTAGACTTTATTCATATCCATAGCCATTGTCTGACTGTATTGTGTTGGGACTAGACAACACTCTCCACACACACATTTGATTTTCTGCACAGTGTTCAATTTTTGTACAGAGCGGGTTGGATATTGAGCAAAATCTGAACCTAACTTTTTAAAACAAGCAGAATTACATAAAAACGGGATCACTGATATCATTATTAAACACCTCAAACAAACAATGTTCACTTTATGCTGTAACTATACTCAATGGCAGTATAACTGTTGTACAGTTTATGCTGTTATTAAGTTTCAAAATTTACAAATATTATTTTTAACCTAGTATAACCGGCCATTGCACACTACACGATTTTCCGTCGACCTGTCCTGACCGAATTTCGGATCTGAAAAAAAATTCATTTTGCCAACTGAGCTCTTCATATTGACGAAATATAAAGGACATTGATAATACAAAAATGCCAGGACAATACCAGTACAGTGTAATTTTCTGGAGCCACGAAGCATCTAGCAGTTCACATTGCTTGTTGTACATTCATGGCAGCAGGAAAATATTCAATGGTTGATTTCACCAAAGCACATAGAAGCATGCTAGATTTAATGGCTACGTAATAAATAACACAAATTTATAACACAAGAATGATCAAGCGTAGCAGATATCACTTACGTATGTTCGATTAAAACAGAACAAGTAGAAACCAGATGTGACGATCAAGGCTGTGTACCAGTATCGCTGGCCGTCATACATTTTACCAGGCAGAGCATGGGGAGAGAGGAAGGAGCCCAGGCCTCATCCAATGTCGAAGCTGTTAAGATATTATGGCAAGTAACATTTCATGGCAGGCAACGCTGAAAACCCTAGCTTTTTTCTATTCACGCAAAGTTACATGTATTCACTGTACATAAACCAGAACAACATTCTTCTGATTTCTCTGCAAAACTCCTATATTATGAATTAACTGCAAGAGTCTTCGGTAATCCTTCATTGGATATGTCGCTCAGAAATAATCAATGTTTGTGATTCTACTACTATTGACTAATCAATATCCTGAAATAACATACAATTATTGTGAATATGATCGACCTTCATCTATTCCCACCCACCAAGTGTTACACTGCTGCATAAAGAAATGACCAAGACATTAAGATGCCCAATTTTTATGCCTCCGCAAACGAAGTTGCCGCGAGGATTTATGTTTTCGGCGTTGTCCGTCCGTGGTTGCGTCCGTCCCGTCCGTCCTGTCCCGTCCGTCCTTCCGTCCGTCCGTCCGTCGTCTCCGTTACGCGAGCTCGTTACCGCCGTAACTTGGACCCGATCGGATTTTGATGTCACTGGGACCAAGTACTGTACTATAGCACCAATGAACTGATTAATTTTGGAGCTGAAGGTCAAAGGTCAACATCACCCAGCGCCTTAATATGTCTGATTTCGGCTCGGTTACCGCGTAACTTGAGAGGGCTGGTCGGCATTGTCATTTGTCATTAAATTGCGGTGGCCAGTATGTCTTATGAAGGCACAATGAAGCTGATTAGATTTTCGAAAGAAGCTGAAATGGTCCTCAAAGGCTCACCTGGGCCTAAATATGTCTCGATTTGGGCTCCGTTTGCGCCGAATAACTTAGAACGGCCGAAGTTGAAATCATGTAACTTTGGGTGAAGTATAGTATTATAGAGCCACCATTGAACTGCATTAGATTTTGGAGTTCAAGGTCAAAAAGGTCAAGGTCACATGCCTACAATATGTCTGATGATCTGAGGGCTCGTAACGGCGATAACTTGAGAGCCGGCTGGTCGGGCATTGTCAATGTTACTTGCAGGTGAGATATGTATATATAACGGCACATAAACTGATTAGCATTCTTGGCCTGAAAGCTCAAAGGTCAAAGGTCACCGGCCCTAAATTGTCTGTTTGGGCGTTCGTTACGCGGAAACTGAGAACAGCTATTGAATTTTCATGTAACTTGGGTGTAAGTATGCTATTATGAGCCACCAATGAACTGAATAGATTTCGAGTTGAAAAGGTCAAAGGGTCAAGGTCACGGGCCTGTAATATGTCTGATTGGGTCTTACACGATAATTGGAGGGCTGGTCGGATTTCATTTAACTTGGGTGAAGTATATATTATAGGCACCAATGAACTGATTAGATTTTGGGCTGAAAGTCAAAGGTCAATGGATCACGGGCCTAAAAATATGTCTGATTTTGGCGCTCGCTTACCACGATTCCTCATGAGCGGTGGTCAGTGTGAAGTATGTATATGCACCAATGGAAATTTCAGAGCTTGAACGGTTCAGAAGGTTACGTGCCTGTACATTCAGTTTGGATATTGGACGGGGGTCAGGAGGCATACCATCGTCTGGCGCACGTCGAATTGCTCTAGTTTTATCTCTTGTTTTCCAGAACCAAAACTTTTCCAAGATTATACAGAATCCGAGTTGGTATAAGTAAGATTCACGTAAGTCTTTCTGTATTATTGATGATCAATTTGAATGAAAATAATAATTTCGTCTTCCACTTATGTACAAATTACGGGTTCATATAAGACGTCAATATTTCCTTCTAGCATAACTTTACACTGTTGCAGGTTTGTACCTGTGTGACTGCAAAACTTTCACAAAATTTCATAATTGAATCGTTTAAGCATTTCTTTATTTGAACAAAGAAAGAATACATAAATTCAGGTTCACTCGTCCCTTGCGACTGGTCGCAGGGTTATAACAATGCCAATACAGACATACAATGAGAAATATGAAGGCTTGTTTGCAAAGGGATTAGATCCACCTTAGCGACTTCGCGAAAAACCGCATTTCTATTCGAGTTTGCAGTCACAAGGTACAACCGTGTAACAGTGTTAAGTTATGCTAGAAGGGAAATATGACATCTATATTGAACCTGTAATTTCTAATAAGATAGGAAGTGAATTAATTATTTCATTCAATGTGATATCCAATAATACAGAAAGAATTAGTGAATCTTTTAATATAAACTTCTGCGTTCTGTTTAATTTGGGAAAGTTTTGGCTTCTGAAAACAAGAGTAAAAAAACTTGCATTTTAATCTTGCAGTCATTGTTATGCACAGTGCTAAACGGTTGGTGGCAATAATGAGTCCATCCATATGTAATCATAATTGTATGTTATTTCAGGTATTGATTTAGTAAGAAAGTCTGTATAGAATCACGAATACATTGATGTATTTCTGACAACGAAATCAGGAAGGATATCCGGATACTCGTGCAGTTTTAATTATAATATAGAGTTTTACAGAAAGAATCAGAATAATGTTTCTGTGTTTTGAGTAGAATACATGTATATTTTCGTGGAATATGAAAAGAGCTAGGCGCTTTTTCAGCGAGTTGCCATGACAATGTTTGGTTCATAATATTTTTAACAGCTTTCGACAATGGATGAGGCTGGGCTCGCTCCTTTCTTTCCCCATGCTCTGCTGGTAAAATGGTTAAGGCAGCGGCGAATACTGCGTACGACAAGCCATGATCGTCGACATCTTGTTTCTCTTGGTTCTGTTTTCTGCGAACATCGAAGCCGATAGTGCCCCACGCTTGATCTCTTGGGTGTTATTTAAATTTGTGTTAGATTTTTATTTGTAGCCAGTAAATTAGATGCTGTCTATGTGACTTGTGGTGAATCAACCATGAATATTCTTTCACTTTGGCCTGCAAGATTAAAATTTGGTAATCCAAGCAAATGTGAACATGAACTTGCATTCGGGGGGGGGGGGGGGCGGGGCAAGGTGTTAGCTAATTAGATAATAAAGAGTCCTCAGACTTGAATGATGACAGTGTGTAAGTCAGTGACCTTTAGGCCATGTGGTAAGACTCTGCTTATATTTAGAAAATGAGATCCATAGATCTTTCTAAGATTTACAGGTTTTAGTTTTAATATATAATTCAGGTGTTTTGGAACATGAGTTGGTTTCTGTCATCTATAGAATCATAATTAATAACCTGCGTTTTGCGAGTTTTATCGTGACCTGGTTGGATACACAACTTTAATATATTACATTGAGAGTTTCTTGTGATGCATATATACTTCTTAGTTTTATAGTGTCTTATGACATCCTGCCTGAGAAAGCCTACACTGTAGTGCATTAATATGTACTGTGCGTTAATGTATATTATCTGCGGCAATTGGTAGCTTGTGAGAACGGAGTGAACTACGCTGATGAAACCAAATGTTTTCATCTTGGATTTCTGCACACCTTGCTATACTCTGCAAATGGGAATATATACCGTCATACCAGTGTTCTTACTTTGTAATCATCTTGGACATATTGTTTGGACTTAATTAACTGGAAAATCTGCTATTCAGCAGATACAATATCAACTGGATCAATATTGCGATCAAACCATTTCAGAATACATGATCGGAATTATTATGGGATCAATAGAGCCTCGGATTCATTCGACTACAGTATCCGTTTAGCCATTGTTGAAATTAACATTTCATGTACGTAGAGTAGTGATAAAACATTGTGAAGCTTTATTTGTTTTTCAAGGGAAAATACCCATATAATAAATACTTCGTTAAATCAAAATTTGCGTAATATTTTGTGCATGGCTTTTCGGTTGAATTGATCGTAACAATGGGCATCATGCCGTGATTTCTCGGCTTAGCACAGCAATGCCGTTATGACAGTTATACGAACAGTGATACGGAAACATTGCCGATAAGTATGGCAGCCATTATGTACATCCAAGCTAGCAATTCGCCAGACATTCTGTTTGTTGCCTTGTCTTTAATGCTCTTAGTTTACCCGTGTAAAATGATAAGATATCAGTTGAATTGTCGTTAATATGGAGTATTTAATTCATTGTATTTTCTTGTTGAGCACTCAATGTTTATCTCAAAGTGAAAAGATGAGAAAAGTAAAATCTATGATAATACTGAAAGTTAATATAAATACTTTATCGCCCTTGCCAGATAGCAGGTAAGCAAGTTAATTATCGGTTCAAGGTTTGATTGATATATTTATCTCAGACTGCACAAGTCTTTGATTTAAATGTTTATGATTCATTACTCACACAAGTGAACGTGATAGACATAT
Organism: Eucidaris tribuloides; assembly: GCA_001188425.1. NCBI lineage: Eukaryota > Metazoa > Echinodermata > Echinoidea > Cidaroida > Cidaridae > Eucidaris > Eucidaris tribuloides. The sequence continues at coordinate 19,283 of JZLH01S0114973.1, read as the reverse complement.
TGATGTACTGAACTTCATTATAAGTGAAGGAATATTTCATTTGCGTCAGTGCTGTCATTAATTCCATGCATTTATAATGCAGTTTTTATGTTGTGAAAATCGCTCCTAACGATCTGAAAATTTTATCGCCAGACCAGCGCAACTCAGTGCGAGACTGAGACAAGGAGATGCTTGACAAAAAAAATTCGCTAATTCAGGCACCACAGCCGAGACCAGATTTCTTCGTTCGGTCCTGGCACAGATGCTTGACGAAGAAAAAAACATTGGAGTAGGACACCATGCTAAGGACCCAGATTTTCTTTGTCGGCCTGGGGCACAAGATGCTTGACGAAACAAAATTATGCGTAGAGACACCACAGCAATAACCAGACTTTTCTTCGTCAGCTCCTTGGCACAAGCTGCTTGACAAAAAAATCGTGATAAGGCGGATTTTCTTCTTCAGCCTGACGAAAGAAATTTCGTACGCACCAGACTATGGACGATATAAAAATTGGGCGATAGAGACACCAGCTGGACGAATTTTTTTTGTCAGTTGACGAGTTTTTTTTTTACAGTGAAAATAACAAAATTAACACGAATTACGTTTAAATCATGAATAGCTGTCTTTGGTTATGCTTTATTGTAGTTAAGCTCAGCGTTCTGTTTCTTGAATAATGTAATATTGATTAATTGTATTGTTTTAGACTAATTGTGCATTCATGATGAAAGTGAATATATAAAAACCACTAGAAGATGGTAATTTCTGATATTATAGAGAATCGTTTCCTCATAGTACAGACGGATTTTATCTCACTACTCAATATCGGCAAACTAGGGCCGGGGATTACTATACCATGCTCTCGGCTGGAACTCAAGACCAAAAACACGTTCACCATCTTTAAAACAGACGTCTTCAGATTAGCCACGTGAACGATGAGGTTTTAATTAGCAACGTTGAAGATATGCACATGACAAAAATTCTTCATGAAAGAAAAAAATTACAATATTCGTTATCTGTAAAATGTTGCGGTATCAATATCTTGTTTTTTTTTTTACGCGATGCAAAAAATTATGTGAAGTAATAATTCACCGTGGCGGATTGTCGTTGCTGTACTTGGTTCGTGAGTACCGCCCACGTCCCAATTGGCAAAGGTGTCGCTATACAATTAAGCGGTAGCTGTGTTGATGAGCTATGTATTACGAACAGATGAATTGAAATAAATCATTATCTGTCGCAGTCGCGCGGAAGCACACACAGACTTGAAAATGGAAAGTGGTTAGGACGCCCCCAGGGCGTGCGATGCTCCACAATGCGAACGTGCTGCAAGGAATTGTGGGCTTCTACTAGAAGTATTATTTTTTATGCGACATTTAAAGCGATTGCACTAAAAATGTTAATTTGAATCGGCAATATCTTTTTTGTTTAATACTGGGAATTAATTAGGAACAATCAATTACAGTTTTACGATTTGGATACCGAATCGTTTGTATCATGCAGAGATTAATTGATTTAAAAGAAATGAACCATTGGACTGAAATTCTGAATGAGTTATATTCTCGTATTTGACGAATTAAAAACGTCTATTTCATTACAGAATATAATGGTAGTCGTAAATTTCATACATTTAATGAAATTGATTCTGTTGTATTTTGACAGGTTTCTCATGTTTTTGGTGTATGTGTGTAAAAAGTCATGTGTATTGATGTTTGTGTGTGTGTGTTGGGGGGGTTCGTTATTTTGATTTGTTCAAAATAATGAATTACATGTTTTTCTTTGGTATTGCGTTCTATGAATTGTAATTCCAAATTTTTACGAAATTCACATAAACAACAAACCTACTGGAAAAAATTGAAACAAGAAATGAGGTTTCAATTTGCCAATCAATAGTTTCGGATAATACATGGCTAGCTCATGACTAAAGCCGGATCGTGTCTTTAATCATACCACACAATACAAATCTTGGCCCTTGCTCATGAGCTAATTTTTGCAACTTGCGGCAGTTATAATAATTTGTTTGTCTGGTTGCAGCAAGGTTTAAATGTTTAAATGTAGTCTACAAGTGAACACGATAGTCGTGCATTTGTTGTGCTCCAAAATGTTGGGAGATAAAGTTGCACGTGTTGTCGTTCATACTGGAGGCCAAAATATGATCCACCTAAATTAATGAAGTCACTGAGAAAGAGGACGTGGAGATCGATTCAAGACGGATAGTGCCACTTCACGTGCTAGTGCAGTCTTAGACGGGAGAGTTTGAATAGGGAAGCAGACATATCTCCACAGAAATCGAAATAAAATGTGGCGTTGGCAGCATCTGTTTTCCATGGGTCAGACCTTGGTTACGTTGAAATGGGTAGAAGAACGGAAAACAATGTTGAAAATGGTAGAATGTGGTCACTAAGAAGTAGTCTAATAAGTTAGCTTTACTTATTTCATTGATGTATTTCACAACATTTATATTTGCAATCGATTGTATTAACTTAAATGCAATTTAATCAGCTTAATTCGCGGATTAATTGAATTTATTGTAACTTATTTTCGGATGGTTTGCTTGTATTATACGATAT
>JZLH01S0114973.1:0-16714 GCA_001188425.1 Eucidaris tribuloides | reverse complement strand
CGTGTTTTGCATTGTTTACTTAATTACATTACTTTACTTGATATTATGTACATTAATATAAGTTAGACAATGGTTTGAACACATACTACTAATGAAATATGTAAAGAACGGCTTTCACAAAAAAAAAGAATGGAGGCACCTATTACGTCCCCTCTTTCTAGATGTACACTCAAAGAGAGAAAAAAAAGATCTACTAAAGGTACTCAATTTTGTCCAAAGAGGCAGCACCAAATTTGGTGCTCATCAGACCCACTTTGAATGATCCTATAATCACCGTTTTGTCCGAAACGATGACAAGAACCTTCTTTTGTTTGTTCAAAAGGTGCTTATTATCACCCCCAAATGGTTCCGCTAAAATGAAAACGAATCGGTTTCCCCTTAGAAATCAACAGATTTGGATAAACGAGCAATAGTGACGTCATACAAATGACGTCGAATTAAATGCGCACTTAACCTGTTTACCACGGGAACCGGATATATCATGCATTTACTATTTAGTGATAGAGCATTTCGGAAGCATATGGGTTACGTTTCACCCCAGAATGAGCCCATTAAGGCAAATCAGCGAAACTCATATACATGGTGTAAAGATTCACATTAACCCCTACCCCGAGCCTCCGGGCCAAAAAGTAATTTTTCTCAGGGATGAAAATAAGCCCATTACAATTCAAATACAAATTGCGATTTATTGTAGTATGGATTTTACACGACGATTACGCCAGTCTGACTGCAGATGTGATTTGTATATATTATAGTGAAAAATAACTACTTACATGCACTTACACGCGTCTAGAAATACACACAGGATAAAGCCGTATCTGAGTAATGATTTGGATTTGGATGACCTTTGTTATGGCCTACCGCTACACACTTAAAGATAAGATTGAGTACTTGCAGAACAACATAATTTTAATATCAGCTACTTTCAAACGTTCTGTGAACAGATGGTATTCTGAAAATGTCACTATGATAGTACAGGAGAGAGAAGCTGAAAACAAGAGAACACTTCGTTTTTGACAAATCTGCTACACAAATCCCCACTGCTGACGAACACAGAAATCAATATGTGAGACAATTGTAATTGTTGACATACACACTTTAGCATTGGAAGGGAACTTCCAATGGAAACCACCTATTCAAACTGCCAATCCCTCATTTTTTTTATTGCATATGAAGTGAATTAGTCCTACATTGTAATGCAAATGTAATATACTCTCACCTGGTAACCAATGAAATGTGAAATTTTGATGAAAGATTTTCCATCATCAACCAGTACAGTGTTTTCTCTTGAACTTGATCAATACCCCTGTTCCTCATTTAAATGTTCCATTCTTATCCCTTAAAGGCAGAGAATCTCACTTGCACCGCTCTCACAGCACAGAAAAAAATCACTTATGCCCAACGGCTATTGATTAACCCTTAGCATGCTAAAGATTCTCCTGTGCACATTCGTACAACTAAATTGAACAATCGTAATAATTATATTTTACATTTGCACAGGAGACACTAAAAAATAGCTAGTTTGCTTAAGTAAGATCTATAGAAAAATGACTATTTTCATTACCTCAAAAAGAAAAGCGATATTCAAAGAAAATGTGAGAAGAACAATTGTCATTATTATCCCTCAAAATAAATTCAGCTTGTAAAGTGAAAGAACGTGTTTGGAAATTCTGAGGATCATTTATTAACTAGAATTTAAAAAAAGGTGCCAAAAACCAAATTCAGAGTTCTATGCTACGAATTGTTGTCTTTAAGCGACAGTAATCCACATCAAAGCTTAACGGTTTCCGTAATATTTACACTAAAACTGCGTTTTAGCTATTATAATACTTTGCTAAAGGTTCTTAGATGGGAGTTTTTGCTGGATCAGTGTATTTACACAATTTTGACTAAAATAAAGACCCATGACTAGAGTTTCGAACCATTTCTTCGAATACATTTTACTTTAAAAAATATCAAATACACAAGTTTGTCTCGAAGTATCAAATTCGGACCCATATATAAGGATTTTTTTTTGGTCTGAGAATTAGACTAATGTCTCATACTCTCTCGGAAAAAAAAAACAAAAAAACGACCCATTGACGCGGCACATACACGTATGCTACATTATACTTAAGTCCCCCTCCCATACGTTTCGCATGCCTATAGTGTGTATAACTGAAGTCATATGGAAGTGAATACCAAGAACCTTTGCATCATACAAGCTACAAAACTAATTTTGAAGTTATATTATCCGTTGATTAATAAATATAAATGTTGTACTACATACAGCTAGATATGTTTTCAGGCCTTGCCCGGCATGAGTTTTCATTATGTATTGCATGTGACATTTCGTTACAAATTGCAAACGTGTTCCATATGCATTCTTGCTAGCTGATACATTTTACATGTTTTGCGTGACAGTTCGTATGTATATTTGTAACGAAATTCCTCAGCGCATCGAGTTCAAGATCCTCTTACTCACTCACCAAGCACCGTCGTATATATCTGAACTGATTGCACGTAGATCTGTCACCCGTATGAATCTTCGATCACCATCAAAATCTACACGTGCACCTGGTCCTCGCATCCACACCCGTTACGGCGATCGTGCCTTTTCTGTCTGTGCTCCCCTCCTTTGGAACAATCTTCCCACCCACATCCAACATGCACCAACACTGCACACTTTCAAACGAATACTCAAGGCTATCTCTTTCAACAATAATTTGTATTTCAGTACTGAACAGTGATTTTTTTATTTGAACTTATATAACTCATTTGTTTCATTTAGGTCTATAGTAATTAGTTTGTATATGTTATGTGTCTCTATTTATTTGTAATGTCAATTTGTTGTTATTCATGTATAATCAGGTTTGGGTAATCAAGTAGTTAAGCTCTATATAAATGTTAATTATCATTAGTACGTATTGTTATTATTATTATTATTATCATTATTATTATTATTATTATTATTATTATTATTATTATTATTATTATTATTATCATTATTATTATTATTATTATTACTACTACTACTACTACTACTATTATATAGATTCATATCACCCAATTCATGAATACTAAAGCAACATTACTAAACGGAGCTTGGCACACAGCATGTAAGTAGTTTTGTACATTATTTCAATTCTAGGTAATCGTTAATTTGTAAATGTCACAGACTAATATCCTGAGGTGAAGTTATTTTGTTTTGCGGTATGGGTTTTAAGTATTCATGACAAGATTACAGTACCAGTCCCTCCCACTCAATATTTGCTGTGATAAACAAGCGTCGATATGAATTCAATTTATTCTAATTGCTGAATGCAGGTTTATGCTAAAGATCAACTGGAGTCATGGGCGTACGCAGGATTTTGACAAGGGGGGTGTTCATTCACGGCCAAATCCTAGGTTCCACATTTTTCCCGGTCACGCCAGCCGCCGAAAACTCGCTCAGCGGGGGGGGGGGGGGGGGGTAGACACGAATTTCTTTTCCCAAAATCCAAGGTCCAAAAATTTTCCCGGTCATGCCAACCTCCCAAAACTCGCGCGGGGGGTACGAAACATTTTTCTCCAAGATCCCCCCAAAAATCAATTATTTCACATTTTCAAACACCCCCCTTCTGACGAAAACAGGGGGTGATATCGTGCAAAAAGGAGGGTGATTACGGGTGAAAAGGGGGTGTTTGGGGGGTTTTAACACCCCCCTTCGGCAAAAGGGGTGTGTTTTAACACCCCAAACACCCCCTGCGTACGCGTATGACTGGAGTACTGGTTGAAATAGAAAATCTTTCATTGGGGTTCACTATTGTGTTCCCTTCCATGTGAAAGAATAACACATTGGCATTATAACATGGGAAAAGTTCACTTCAAATCATATAAATAGTTGTAGGATTGACAATTAAAATTGGTGACTTTTTCATCACCGTCAGGACCGTCTCCTTGTGTTGCAAGAGAAGGAGAAGAAAGAGAAGGGAAAAAGAATTAAACATGAGGAGGAACAAGAAGAACAAGGAGAAGAACAAGGAGAAAGAGAAGGAGGAGGAGGGGGATGATGAAACAGAATGGGAAGAAGAAAGAGAAGCATAAATAGAAATAAGAAAGATAAAATGAAAATGTAGTAAAGTAAAAAGGATTAGCAGAAACAAGTCAGTGTCGAGTTACTGTATGTATTGATGCGAACCACAACAACTTGAGAATCAAGGGGGAGGAGGGAGGTAACCCTGGAGAGATAGAATTATATAGGCTGCTCCCACTTCTTTCCTCTTTCTGTGAATATTGCCATCCCAGGAGATTTATTCTCCGAGGAATCTTTCTGATTATTTGTCGTTATAGACGAGTGGGCTTATACATTCATCACGTTTTGCATCGCTGTATAATAATTATGCAAATTGTTCGCTACCTGAAATCATGACAATATTGGTAATAAAAAACAAATCCATCCTACACGCCCGTATAAATGGATCAGGCTGGCTGTTGCACTCTAATGACGAGATTGACCTGTCTGGAATTCCTGTAGGAAACAAATTCTCTACTTAACTATCAATAAAAATGGATCTGGGCTAGTCTGTACAAAACAAGACGGTTTTGGATTTACGTCACGTCAAATACCGTGGTACAGATACATATCACTTTGCATAATTGTACCAAATTAATCGATTTATTTTTGACTTTATTCTTCAGTTGTTTGTAGTAGCTGAAATTGAAAATATTTTTCCTTTTACATAAATATAGTGGAAATTCCTCAGTTCAGTGACATATGTATTGGTTTATCTGCAGAAATCGGGCGAAAACAAAATGTCACATCTTACGCTCTTTTACATTTAGTGTGGTCTGATTGTTTCCTTTTACATGTATATGGAACCCTTTCTCGGGTAATAATAATATATTAAGTCATAACTTTTTGGCATGCTATCTGCATTTTGATAATAAACAATGGTCTTTAATTGAGGCATAATTCTACATTGGAATCAAGTGATTGAATTCATCATAGTGTGCAATGCCTTTTCAAAAATGAGTTGTAATTCGTGCGTGTTCCCCTGTTCTTTTTGCTATGCTATCAGAGCTATTATCAGAGCAGTGTCTGTATTCTGACACAGGTCTTTCACCGCTGGATTTGTAAGATTGGATTTATTTCTTAGATAAATTAGTTTCATATTCAAATTTTCAGTTTCATCTATTAGTTTTAGGATAATTTTATACCTGTGATTCAACAAATTATAATTTCTTTTGATTGTAATCAGCGCCATGATATCAAACAGTTTTGTTATATTTCTCCTCATTAGTCCGTACGTTTCAACAAGAACAGCAACAACAAAACTCAAAACAACGTTTATGTCACACTCTCTCACTCAATTTTGTGTCCTCCCTCCATGCAGAGCTGCCAAGTAGTATGTTATTATGATATCTAGTATAATTTATCATCATCCAAAGTATTAAAAAGATCTTTCAAATGCAAAATCTCCTTAAATTTGATAAGGATGCCTAATTACGTAATTGCCCATTTTGTACCAAAGTATTGTTTTGCCTAATATGATTTTACTGTATACTGTATATACTTTCAGTTTGTTTAAAGATCAGTGATTTGAATCAATATGAAAGATTTATTGATTTTAATCACGTTTTAAATCATGAACTGGATCGTGATTTACATCACCCCTTCAAAAATAATATTTAAAAATCACCAACCCAGTTATGTAGTAGTAATAATGATAATGATAAAATACATAAAAGTATATATATTTCATTAAGTAGCCTAAAACTTAATGATATCAACTCTTTGTCCAAAAGTTTCTTTATTTTATTGTCATATTTGTGTTTTAGCGGTATGAATATGAATATGAATATGAATATGAATATGTATATGTGTATGTATATCTTAATAATAATATTTAGTTTTATCTTGCTCTGTTTAGGTATCATAATTTATAATTATATTTAATTTATGTATTGTGTATTATGCTCGTACCCTCTTTTTTACTTATGTTGCACTCGCTTTGCCATTTCTATATTATATGTATTGTAAATTCATTGCAATTCAGCCTTTGGGCTGCATCGATGATTTCAATAAAACACCATTTAAATACTGCACTGCTATGAGGTTTTGATCTTGTAAGCTTTGATTAGCACGTATTGAGGTTTCACTAGATGATACTACACTTAGTTCTGATAGTCATACCAGTTGAACGGTTGGGTTAAATTCAAATTCGGTGACGGACGCGTCGAAACGTTACGTCGTGATAATCTGTTTAAATTTCATCAGCGATTATTTTCACAAAAACCTGACCTTTCAATTTCATTAGGTAAATCTGTACATTTTAAATTATTTTAGCTTGTATGTGGTCGATAAGGTCATTCCGGCGTGTACAAATCATGGATACAATAGGGTTCGTATACAGGTCAAGGAATGTCAGAAAGTCAGCGAATTTCAAAATACCTTTTCCAGAAGTTAAAACACATTGGGAGAAAGTCATGGAATTCATTTATTTCTTGTGGAAAGTCAGAGAAAATCACCGTTTTTCAAGAAATTCTCAAAATGTCCCTTAATATTTGTGAGTTCGATATACTATAGGTACAAATTCTGTTAAATTTGTAGTATGGCACGGATGTATTTAACACATTAAAAAAAATGTAAATAGGGTCATGAAAACTGATAATTTTCTGCACTGGAAAGTCATGAAAGTCAAGGAATTTCGAAAGTCTGTAAATGTACGAACCCTGATACAGCCTTTAATTGACTCGGACTTCCTCCAGGTATTTCTACGGTGTTTCAGTAGAAAATGTACTTTTTCGAAGTTCGTTCATATGCTATTCGGACCTTCCTTACTGAAAAAAAGATGTCTTCACGTTTTACTCAAAAAAATGGTGGTCAAAATGATATGGCGATCACATCTTTTTAGTATAGCAGATTCAGAGGACATTGCCTTACAGTTGTACCTATCCCGGAACGGTCGTCTGTTCAGCTTACGAATTCGCATATTTGAAAGAGATTTTCCAATTAATGACGTCTGAGTTTTAACGTTTCTTAAATATCGCGTTTGAGACTCAAATCTCAACCTTTTACATGTCCCTGTAAAAGGCAAATAGACAGATTTAAGTCATTTACCCACGAAACCGCATGTCATCGTCGTTTAATTTACCCCCTCTCTTTGCTCTCAGGAGTATAGATCCACATAGCCCAGATCCCTCGCGAAGAAAGGGCGCGTAAGTGCGTAATTCCTAATCCGCCCTTTGATAGCGCACTTTCAATTCGTGATTGACGGAAGGGTCAGATCGTTTAAGGAGAATCGCTAAATTAACATCACATAATTTAAAGGGCTTCTTTCAAGAAAGTTACTAGTTACAAACGAGTGTTTTGTCAGACTTCCAAACGGACGACTTAATCTTGTTGCGAACCGCAGTACACGGGAGAATGAAGACGAACTTCTCCACCAAACAAGGGGTGCGTTCAGCGCATCTCGAGCATTATCCAATGAAATGAGTCCTCGAAGAAATGAGCGAAGCCGATTGGTCTGAAGCGTATGCAAATGAGGACATGTTTTCTCGTGATATAATGGCGAGATGTGTTGGATACGTCGGAAAGAACGGGCGTGAGGACACAATAATCAGAAAAGGGTAATAGCATTAACAGTGCATTCAACTCAAAACTTGATGTCATATTATTTGAAAAGTTGTAGTGCTTTTTCTGTTGATAAAAGGAGGACAAGAAAAAAAATTGGAGGGGTGAGCGGATAATTGCGTTAGTGTCTCTGGAATGGATATGCTAAACACACAAACAACTGGCTAAGTGTTTATCCGCTTGTACGACCTGGACTTCAGCCAGTGTTGTTGCTCCGTCGCGCGATAACTGATACATCAACATCGTGGCGTGGATACCTCATCACTCTGTCTGGAATTACCGTAATACAAGTCGTCTGCTCGAGTTACATTCGCTCATGATGATTCGTCAGGAGTTTAAGCACAGATGTATCGTCTGCACATGTGATTTTTTGTGAAGGTAAACATACGCGCCAAAACGTAATCACAACAAAAGGGAGACTTGAAGTTAATCACACTTCGCGTAATTGAGCGTGACCGGAATAACAAGAGGAGATCGACACACAATTTGGGGCTTATTACCCAATTTTTTCTTTCTACAGGACTGTGAAACTAAAACAGGGTCTTGATCGACTTGTGATCCAAAGCGGAAAATAAGTTGAGTATGATGGTGGATGTCGGGTGTAACTCCCCCAGGATCAGCCGCTTCACGTTCGTCGCTGATTAGCATGAAGTCATGTGGCAGTCGTCTGTGTCTATAGACTGGGTTGAGCGACCTCGCCGCGCGAAAGGCCAGCAGAATTAGATGCAGACGGTGTACGCCCATTTACACGCCGGGGCATGCACGCCTGGTCGATGTCGGTCGTCTAGTACGCTACGTTCAATTTTAATATCACATTTTTATAATGAATATTACACTTTGATCCGTCTTCTTTCAAGCTACATGTGAACGAAAATTAATCGACTCCAATGGATTATTTGCATGAGTATTTTACCCCATCGCCGTCGATCTTTGGTGTTGGACATGTTCAAGACTTCCATGAAGAGAATTTTGTTCACATGAATCTGTAATGTGAAGGCGCATTGCGCAATCGTAATTTGTTATCTGCCTAATCCGAGAGGAGTTTTCTGATGCTTGAGCTTTTCTTGTGACTTCTCGAGAAACCATCATACAGAGGAGCATACCATCATCCAGCTCAAGCGAGGGAGGATCTGGTACGACCAACAACCGTACCATTACAACCAACCATTATCAACATCACCAATATCATCACCAACAACAGCAATATCATCATTATCATCATCATCATCATCATCATTACCACCACCATAAACACCATCAACAATATCATCGTCAACAAGAACATCATCATCACCACCACCATCATCGTCGCCTCTTCAACGTCAACAACATTACCACCACCACCACCACCACCACTATCATCAGATCGTTATAAACACCATAGCCGTCGCCATCATCGTCATCATCATCATCATCATTATCATTACTACCCTCGTAACCAACGCCCTCCTCTTCATCGCATTTAAAGGAAGCGGCAACTGGTCACATCGATCAATCGTTATCGTGAATTTCCGCCCCCAAACCTGCCATCAACATCATCAGCTGTTCGCCAGCAGCCAGCCACGACTATCTCCATCCGACTGGTGACCAGTTTACACAGCTTCGTCTCCTGAAACTCCACGAGTGATCAACGTCACGACCATAAAACGAAGAAAACACACACCAATCTCATGTCAAAATGAGTTCTATTTATTCACTATTACGCTTTTGTTTATTAGCCTGTCTAGTTTTGGCAGGTCATATGCAGAACATGGATGAACCAGGTGAGTTATTCTCAACAATTCGATATCATTTTTTTCAGTTATAAATGCAATGTTTATTTTAATAATGCTTGATAATGTTAAAATGACGGAAATTAATTTGTAATCAAATCAAGTCAATTAATATGTTATTTGTTATTCGTAGTACATAATCAATTTGTAAGTTTTATTCGATGATGATTGATATATGTTATTCTGTCATGGTTACAACCATACCTTGTACCCTTGCCTCGTATAGAACCCTCCTTTTTTTATTCAAACACTTTTCTTAATAATCTTTCAACTACCTGACGAATTCATTTCTGTTCTAAAAAGGGTAACTGATTTATGCATAATCTCAAGGTCCTGTCTATTTTACAACGCACGTATATCAAATGAGTGGGGTATAAGTTGTATAGGTCTAATACAAGTTAGGTTTTTGTTGAGAACAGTGGCTTAGATTTTTTCTCCCCTGTCCTCTGTTGTTCCATTTTGTCCAAACCGTTTGTTGTCTATACTGTATGCAAATCCACGTGTGTTACCACATATGACGTTTCTTATAAAGTTTGATGAATTATATATAAAAAAAAACACTTTTGTGATTTCTGCACCGCACTAGATTTTGTGCCAATCACTCAATTTGTTACTCTGCTGACGATAAGGGAAACTATGAAGTTCCAAATTATTGTACTGAAATTTTCGAGAATCACAATATTTGTTCCGTGCCATGTAATTTCATTTATGTCAAGAATTTAACGATTTAAATAAATCTTGGAATGAAAGATGGCTTAGCCGGTAGTATAATACTAGTAATACATTTTTTTTTACGAGAGTATGTACGATGTACACGTATTACAAGCAATAATGTAGAAACGCGTAGAAACATGTCTCATATTTTGTTTTGACTGGCAAATGTAAGCAGAGAAAATAATGAGTGTAGATAGAGAAAACACCGAAAACCGAGTCACTTTCACTCAGCAGTACGTGCAACATCTTCCACTCAGTTTCCAATCTCCTTGCATATTTTTCGTGGAGTGAATGACGGGCAGAGCCAACGATCCGTGTTACCGTTGAACAAACAATCGGACCATTATCATAATCACTGCTAGAGGCCTTGTCCGTACCTTAGGGGAAGAGTCGAGAAACCGTTTATCCGATCCTTGGTGATTATCCTCTCCGAGTAAACCCCATCGTCTTATTATTGGCGGGTAACCTATAGTGTACGTCTGTGTAACCTATAGTGTTTACGCCTGTGTAATCTTTAGTGTTTACGCCTGTGTAACCGACAGTGTTTACGCCGACGCATTCGTTAACTGTTTTCTTTAAACAACTCTCGCGCACTTCTGTAATCATGGTAATTGATAATCTGTCTGCTAATCCCAAGCTCATTTCACAAATCCTTTCGATGGCATAACAGGTTTCTGTTAGAACATCATACCAATGTCATCTTCAACGTTTAATCCAATTCTCGGAGAAAGAGTAGTGGTGCTGCACCTGTCCTGTAGAATGTCCTTTCTGTAGTAAACTGTCCGTTGAAGTATTTTGACACATCATCACCCCTTTCAAAAAGTATTTGTATAGTCATATATAATTGATTCAGTCATTATACAGTGAGTGTGAAAGGTACTCATAGATTAGGTACTTAAAACGGTATTCGACTGGAAATGTTTCAGAAAATATATCCCCCCAAAATATGCAATATAGATATATGGAGGTCCAATGCTTTGCACCTATGTATCCTTAAAATAATCAATTAGATAATGCCACGAACGATTTTCCTTTAGTATTGAATGCAGTGACCTGAGAAATTACGTAGTGGATACACACAATATCAACGATGAACGTAACCTAAGTGGGCCTACATTCATCATCGGATGTGTTTAAAAATATGCCAAACCAACACATTTGTGATTATTTGAGAGAAATGTGAATTTGATAATTTAATCATATCTCATTCTTGAAATAACGCGATATTTTCAATCTTGTTTTACTACATTTATAATTATGTTTTACAAATGATGCTATTCAACAAACTAAGCCAGCTCACATCAGGGATCACTTGGAATCCCCGAGTGATTCCTGAAGTCACTCCAAAATCGGTGAAAATCACTTAGGTTCACTCGAATTTCAATCTTGATTCACTTTTTGTTGACATTCACTCCTTGAAGAGTGAAGGATTTCACTCTTTTGAAAGAGAGTATAATATGGAGTTTTGTTCCAATGGTGCTACGTAAAGATATTCTTTACACACTGGATTTATTCTGAAGTGATAATAATGACAATTGTTCTTTCAATATGAATGTCCTTATTATCATTTCATTTGTTTATTGCGGTTTTGAAAATGGTAATTTTCTTTATAGTGTTACTTAAGCATACTAGCTATTTTTTTTAGAGTCTTCTATACAAAAGTGAAGGAGAAAAAAATATTACAATTGTCCAAAATCACCCAAATCAATTTTATGATTGTGCACAGATGCAACGTTAGCGCTCAAAGGGTTAAATAGCTTATCCCAAGGTGAAGGTACGACAGTGTTTGGTATTTTGCCAGGGCTTGACAGAGTTAACGTTTGACATAGGAGTGTAATTACATCATGAATCAGGAATGTGTTTGATATTGATAAATGTGGCATCGTTACATCATGTTCATTAAGAGTGAAACTGATTTGTTTGAAATTCACTAATACTGATTATTTTAGGAAATCACTGGTTGAATTTATTTTGCTGAGGTGAGCTATGTATCCGTCTTTCTATCAATCTATCTATACATCGATCGCTCTATCTATCTATCTATCTATCGATCGATCTATCTATCTATCTATCTATCTATCCACTCGATCATTCACTGAAACCTTAATCAACACTATTGAATCTTGAAATTAACAAATGGGATATTTGTTGATGTGTAGTTATTAGATGGAGATTATTGTCACCTTCATTCAATGCGGCTGTTGAAGCCTTGAAGTTGCTAGATGCACTCCTCAAGACTTGACCTGCCGACTGAACTTGAAACGTATGCTTATTAACACCACGTGCAAGTGGTGTGTAAACCGAAACAGTAGATTCAAGAGCCGAGAGCAAAGTACCCAGCGGGGCGCAACAAACGGCTGAATAATAATTCTTGAACTGAGGGGTTATTAAATAAGGCTGATGAACATTATTGCACGTCTACAACATCTATGTCAAGTTAAGATGGAGGTAACGTGAGAGTGTTACGGCTCGTGGCTCAAGGGTTTGGACTCTTGACTCCTGGCGACTATTAGACGACTCGTGGTCTGGTGAATATGGGCTAACTTCAGCTTATTCACGGTTTTTCATTCAGTCCTTGCCATTGCACAGCACTCTTCCTTCGCCCGCCTGCCCGCACGTCTTCACATATTCTTGTGCAACTAACAGACGAAAGGTATATGATTTAAAGAGGGCATACCATTTTGAATAATGCAATGGACACCGATGCGGTGATGTAGGCTTATATCAATCAACGATTTACGTGAACTAAAGCCAAAATATAGTTAAATCCGACAAATTTTTCAGCAGTTATTCAAAAGTGTAGCATTGCCTCTTCAACATTTTAGGTATGATGTTAGCTTTCGACCGGATTCTTTTAGAAAAGCATTCAGAATTAGTATAATGCATTATTGTCCATGCAACGTACTGAAGTTAAAAAAAAAAAAAAATTGCAGTTTTATGAGAAAAAATGGGAATTTTTGTAATGCTGCCGTCGTATGAAGTGGTAAAGTTGCTAATTTAATACCCCCACAACAAAGTTTAGATAAATTTGGTATATCGTTTTATATAGGAAAATGTAGCCAAATTTGCTCAACATTTAGGGGGCCTACCCTATTCTTGTCTCATTTGCCTTCTTAGGAAACATCCCCCTTCTGCATGCAGATTAAATGTCTGAAGAAACATGTCTCATTCAGGTGATTTCGTATCAGACAGGAGTCACTGGACCATGTACACTAACTTTACGTGGAACACAGAGAGTATTCTGGATCTGAAAGCTCAGTATCATCCACTTGTATAACATTTTCCCCTCCGGTTTTTAACTTTTTTTCCCCCTTCTGACTCTGTGGCATGTAAGCCAACTCCGTGGCATGATATCCTTGTCTAAGTATGTGAATAATTTGTTTACTTTAGGGCCATGTTATACGGACGTCGAATCTGTTTGGTATTCATGTGGTATTGATGCCAAATTTCATCTCTTTTTTTTGGATTACATCCGCATACATCAACATTTGACAAGGAGTTGAGTTTCACCAGAAAGATCGGAGCTATCGGACGACATGATTGACTGGTGTGGATAAAAATCGGTCCCTAAGGGTCGCCTGATGTTTATTTTAGGTGACTTTCAAAAGAAGTTAAAAACTCTCAATCTTGGGCTATCTCTCGGATGTTGAAATCTGGCGTGACATATGAATTATGCCGCGTTTGGAGAGGTTTCTAGTTAAATACCGGGCACACACGATAAGCCCAAACATTTGGAATATCTTCGTCCCCTTATTCCAGGGTACTTAACCCGGCTGATCCTGAGGACTTTTCAAGATATGATATTGAGAGTTCTCGTTAACGGATAACATACAGTGACCTGTACTGAGTGCAACAAATCATTTACAAAATATGTCAAAATATACCCCAAGGACTTCATTGAAAACAATCGAGTGACGTGACTTTAACTTTCAGACAACTTGTTATTCTCCGCGTGACTGCATGCACTGTTTTTGTTGTCATTAATATGAAAGATTTCTCGGTATACGAACTGTATTCACTTGGCGCATTGAAACATTTTCAATATGGACTGCAATAAGCGGTGAACCTTCTGGATTGTTTCCTTTTTTTTTTACTCAGACCATGACATATACGTGCATAACCCTGATGGTGATTTCAAAATAACATTTATCTGGAAATATGTCGTACAGAAGAAATTCCACGATGAATTTTAATTCAGTAATGATATCTGTGAGTTATGTGACACACATTCTTACAGTATAAAATTTAGTTTGTTTTGCCCGTTAATAGATTGCATTGACATGAATAAGAGGCATTGCTTTTAATATCTCTACCATCTTATCACAACACTCTTAATTGCCCGTTACTATCAGGAACATTAATATAAACACCTATACTAAAAATACTTTTACAAACCAATATATTCTTAGAAAAATGTATGACACCGTTTTATATAGGCCTACTTATACTTTGTGGCATGATACAATTATTAGTCTGCGAATCATTTTACACACGCGTTTGCAGTACATGGCGTTGATATGTTGATCAACAATTTCTCGAGATAATAGACATGATAGAACTAAAATAAATGGTACTGCAACATTATAATGGTCTACCGTGAGAACATACAATGGCGCCCTCTTATGACTCACTTGGCAAAATAGGGTAACAATGTTTCCCACAATGCGACTTATTAAAGGGAGAAGGCGCCAGCAACTAACAGGCATAAGTTAAGAAAATATTTCAGTTCTTGCCAACCAATCAGATTGCACGTGCACCGCAGGGAGCTGACCATGCGTGACCAATGCATGCCACGCAACGTGTGTTAGTCGCACCGTGGTAACGTATACACTGTTTGAATTGATAAGCTCCTCCCCCTATAGCTGTTTCTGCAAGTTTTGTCTTAGGGTAAAACTTACAAAGACGTAAAATAAACACAAATTAACTAATTAATAGGGCCTTGATGAGGGTGAGTATCACACAGTACCCCCTATTTAGGCTGTCACCATGTACCGTAATTCTCACAATACTCACAATGTCAATCTGTTAGTTGCTGGCGCCTTCTCCCTTTAATTGTACGGAAAATATGTTTCTTCACGAGATGTATATACCATACGACCACGGTAATCTGAAATCATGAATACGTGCCTTCATGTTAAGACGGCTAAGTGTGGTTGTACTGACCGTCGATAATTAATCTTTAAATTTATCTGAAATGATCATATAGTAAAGAATTAATGAGAAAATTGCTAATTCATCATTTCAAAATGTTAATCTGAGCAGCGTGATTCTATAGTAGTGTCCCTAATAATGTCTTAAGTGAGCGACCATGTCCAATGCTGCGATATATTTTAAAGTGATAGGCTAACATTGTGGAGCTTCAATAATAATAATAAAAAAAAAGTCAAACTTTGCTATCTTAGCTACATAGTAGTGTTGGAATGGACAAATAAACACCCTATAATACAAAAGTTTGGAAATTTATGCTGCCACTGGCAAGAAATGAATGAATAAACAATAATTACTCGGGGCGAGTAAAAATAGCCTAGATCCACACACGGTATGCACGGTAAGTCTATGGGAGGAAATGAGCAGGTGAATCGGGTCAACTTACGATTTTCACTTTTTTAAAGCACTAAATGATCATTTTGAAATACAATTTTTTTCAGGGCTTCATTTTTAGACCTTGTAAAAGACACTTGGAGAGTGGACGATTATGTAGCTCACATTTTTTAACTTTGGTAAATGTTAGCCAGTGGCTTTAAACATTCATGTGCAGAATTTTATCTGTACACATTTTGATCGTGACGTCATGACTATCGTAAGGTTTGTGGTTTGCAGTGTTTAATTGTCCATTAAAACACTATTATGTAGGTCAGATATCAAAGTTCTCGTTACCGCGATAACTTACGAACGGCAGATCGGATTTTGTTGTAAGTAGGGTCAAGTATGTACTATGATGCAATAATGAACTAATTAGATTTTGGAGCTGAAACATAAGAGGTCAAAGGTCACAGGTCCTTTTACATGGCTGATTTGAGATCATTACCATGTAACGTTAAAGACTTCTGATCTGATGGGGTACGTAGGCCTATACTGTACATGTGTACATGCATGAGCCATTTCAATTTAATTTACTTAGGGTGGGAATGCGGAGCCATACTCATCGACTGCACGCAGTTAAACCGCTCTAGTTTTTTTCTTATCAAACTTGCACAATGTTAACCCTAAAAATAGACTAGTACCACTCGTAAAATTTATGGAACTGTAAACCAAAAATCAAATCGAAGTCAAACATTTACTATAATTCCACTCAAGCGGCGTTTTAGCTCCTGCACTTTTCTAAAGCTTCTTAAATGAGCTTTTCTGCTATATACCAGTGCTTTTGCACAATGTCTCATTTTAAGCATGCAAAAGAGACTCCCTGCCTTTAAATAGTTTCTGTAATAAAAGGACTCTTACTTAGATAAAGAACGTCACCCTATACCTAAAACAAGAAACAAGAATTGTAACCGAGCTGTGGTTTCAAGGTGTACGGTATACGAACTTTCATGTTGTAGTACGTGTACTATGATTATAGAAAATTCTTCAAGGACAAAGTTATTTGAGGTCAAATCGCAATAACATGTTTAGCTAAGGCATTCCATCTCTCTCA